>OMKN01067821.1:0-10872 GCA_900302345.1 Melanonus zugmayeri
TCTCCTGGTTCATAGTCGGTTCATGGTTAGCAAAGAAAGGGAAGGGAAGGCCCGAGACGAGCTTCACCCATAAGGTGAGGAGCTTTGGTTTGCGAGGAACACTATTTAAAACGAAAAAGGGGAAAAAAAGGAAAAGAGAGGATAAAAACCTCCATTTACACAGCGGAACAAAGATCCCCATTCAGCTCCACGTCCCCAAGCGGTTCCTCTCCCGCATCAGTATGCGTACGCCGGTGGACCCACGCTGTCAGGGATTTACAGCCAAACTGCAGACGTAGGCCTACACCGTGGGATGCATTGGGTTTAGTGAAACGCATGCTTTTCTTTTTTCATTTAATTTCTACGTCAGCCAAGGCCGTTCAGGGCGTCCCTCTCAGCACCGGCGGCGTCTTCATGTACCGCGATCACAGAAGGGCCAACAGAAACCACCGTGAGTGATATGTGATCTCAAACCCGACGACGGTAGCTCCCAATAAAACCCAGGCCGTGCAAAAGAAAACATGACACATATACAAAAAATATACCCGGCACCGGCCCAACGTTCCACCGTCAGAACTTGTGTCAGGGTGTATGAAGCGCTATGAAGCTCTGTCCTGTGTTAAGACCCGGCAGACGGCTCCATAGAGGTGGCCGCCCAGACATGGGAGCGGGCCAGGATAAGTGCTGGACTTACTTTCACTGAATGATAAATAGGTTGGCGGTAAGTGTTGCAAACACCGGTTTCTACGGTTACCATGCCAATGCTGTGGGAAAAAAAGCCCCGGTACATAATAACCTTAAAAGAGGCCGAGGAGGGACGTGGCGCTCGCTTTAGTCCGGCCTCTTAACCGCCAAACACATTGTCCTCCGTCGGTGGCCTGGGTTTAGGTCTTGGGTTTTGGTCCCATTAAGGAGATGGGCCATCATCATCATCATCATCATCAGCGCTGGTTAAACTCTGAGTGGGGTTGCAGTAAATTCCTCAACGGAAGCCATTAAAACGCAGGCCTTCTCTGCAGCGTTTGCAGCGTCTTGTAGGACTGGTTTCTGATGGTTTGTCGTCGTGGAGACGGAGGAAACAGGGTCATATAGACCATTAACTACCACACTGACAAGCGCTTTGTAAGCAGCCCGGTGTACGTCTGTAGGTACACTTGTGGAGCCGGTCGCCTCATGTTCATCACCTTATTGACCCGATTACACAGCGTTATTATGGGAGGTGACCATTCCTCTGGATGACAGCCTGTGAACCAAAGATCACATCATTGAAATTGGCTCATTACCAATAAGTGACGTCACTGGTAACACCAAGCGATAGAGAAACCTCTATTCCCAGCAGCGGGGAGGGAGGTGGTGGTGGCGCCTGATGGAGTTCAACAATCTGATGGAGTTCAACAATCTGATGGAGTTCAGATGTTTGGTTCGGATCCCTTCCGCATTCCGTATCAGGTAAGTGCGCACCTTCAGAACACGGACATTTGGCAAAATGCGAAGTATTTTCTCTTGCTCTGCGGCCCCCAGGGCGTTCCAGACACCTTATCAATTATCCAAAGGAACAAACATTAACAATGGAGCTGGACATGAAAAGGAAACACCCATACATGTTGCCCAGGGCCACGCCCCGAGCGGGTTCTACCATGGGGCTGTGACCGCAAGGGAAACAGGACTCTGGGAGAAACACGGAGCTATTGTTTACCTCAGCGCAGCCTCAGGTGAGGCAGGAGCCTCCACGGACAACTTTCTCCCGCTGGACGGCTCAGGGTTATCTCACCCAACCTCACCACAGGATCAAAATGGTGGAGGTGAGGGAAGCAGTTGACAGCCTGTCAGATGTTAATGATTGACTGACTGATTGATTAATTGATTGATTGATTGATTGATTATTCACTCAGGGGTGTTTCAAAAGATTGTCTTAACAGCTTTTTATAGCATTGAAAGTCATTTATAGTCTCCTCAGTTCACTCCTGTTCTCAGGCTGACTAAAGAAAACCAACATACAACCTGAAGCTAGACACCACCTGTGTGCCAATAACAGACCTCAGCATTTTAGGAGATTAATTTTAGATTATAAATCTATAGGGTGGGAACAAACTAATTAAAACAAACTTAGTGAGGTTCTGCTCCTATGGGTCATGTGATGCTGTACAGCCTCATGAGCTCACAGGGAACACTCAGAAAAATCAGTGCTTCTGTGTCCTTGACATCATGGAAAGGAAACATTTAGCCATTATAACACCCCCCACACACACACACACACACACACACACCCTCACTGCCCATGAGTATTTGTACCTACAACAGGGGTTGTGCTATCAGACCGTGATGATGTCATTTCCACGGTGATGTCATGACAACCCTGAGGTCCAAACAAGCCACCAACAAACTTTATGACGTCCTGCTTCAGACGCAGCACAACGGCCCCCTGTTGTGAGCAGGGGCCTTGTGACGTCACTAATTAACCCCTTTAGGTTTGTTTGAGCCACTTTTTAATTAAAGTTTAACTTCACAATGTGGACTTGTTAACATGTCGTTTTCCCAGGGAGTTTATCACCACATACAGACAATTATATAAATGATCAAAGTTTAGCCCAAAATAATGGTGTTTTCTAGGGTCTGGGCTCCTGGGTCAGACCTTCTCTCTAACATCTAGAGCAGCTTAAGCTTCTGCTGAATCTGGAGGAACTATGGGGGCTAACAAGATGATCTAGATTATGAACGTAGAATGCAGGCTGTCAGATTGTATTTTAATTAGAGATTATGGTCTAAATGTCACAAACAATAACGGCAAGAAAATAAAGTACAGTTATTAAAATGTAATACAATTTAATTGAAACCGTGTCTAATTTAGGTTAGTAGTGCTGGACAAAAACCCCATTGCGAATTAAAAAACACTCACAGGAAGATTCAACTAGTTGGTTCATGTGAGACACGAAATGAAAGTAAAATAAAGTATAAAGTATAAAATATAAAATATATAATACGTACCGCTTTCGGCATCGTTCGTCCTTTTCCTCGCGTTGTGTGAGAAGCGGCTCCGAAAGAAAAGAGTTCCCTGGGAAGAAGAAGAAGCCGCTCCGGGTGTCGCCTCGCCCTCCTGCACACAGAGAACCGGTTGTACTGCTCAAGAGCACTACGAGCACTAAGAGCACTGAGAGCACTACGAGCACTAAGACTAAGGGCTCAGCATCACGATGAATCACACAGGATGATGAATCCACATCAAACACAACATGGAAGCCCTTCCCAACATCAACTTAGTCTCCACCCTCTTCTGTTGCAAGGATGGTCAGACCTGACGAGGCTCGGTCCATATGGGTTATAATAAAGAGAACCGGTCCATATGGGTTATAATAAAGAGAACCGGTCCATATGGGTTATAATAAAGAGAACCGGTCCATATGGGTTATAATAAAGAGAACACATGGAAGCCCTTCCCAACATCAACTTAGTCTCCACCCTCTTCTGTGCAAGGATGCAGACCTGACGAGGCTCGGTCCATATGGGTTATAATAAAGAGAACCGGTCCATATGGGTTATAATAAAGAGAACCGGTCCATATGGGTTATAATAAAGAGAACCGGTCCATATGGGTTATAATAAAGAGAACCGGTCCATATGGGTTATAATAAAGAGAACCGGTCCATATGGGTTATAATAAAGAGAACCGGTCCATATGGGTTATAATAAAGAGAACCGGTCCATATAGGTTATAATAAAGAGAACCGGTCCATATGGATTATAATAAAGAGAACCGGTCCATATGGATTATAATAAAGAGAACCGGTCCATATGGGTTATAATATGGGTTATAAAGCTATAATAGAGAAAAAACATTGAATTGAACAGATTGAAGACGTCTGAGAGGTTACAGCACCTCAGAGATATGACCCAGAGACAGAAACGTGATATAATACAGTAAAGTGTGAAAATCCGACGACAAGCCCACTACCCGGTCCTCCCTGAGGCTAAACCCAGCGACCCGCTTTGAAGTGAACAGATCTCACGTCCTTAAACATTAAACAGGTGGGACCCGGTGCCATCAATATAGATCTATAGATCTAGATCCAAATCTAGATATAGATATAGATATAGATATAGATATAACCATATATATTCTGTCCTTATGTCCGCACAATCCCCTCTCTAATCCCCGGGACACCTGTTGGGAGATCCGCGTCTCTTTGTCGGAAGACGCTCGTAAAAGGAGGCGGAAAAAAGTGCGAAAAGTCTCATCAGAAGTCTTACCGGAAGATGGGATTTGTAAAATTTGTCGATTTGTCGGAGGTTTTTAGTAGCCGGACGGATTTCCCGTCTCTCCCGTCTCTCCCGTCTCCTGTGGTCCGTAACGCGCGTCAATATGGCTGACGGGTCGGGGGAGACTAGAGCCGCTCAACCCTCCCGGTGAGTCAGGAGGCTCCGGGAAGGAGAGCCCGGAGCCGGCTCTACTGGAACCGGCTGTACTGGAACCAGCTTTACTGGAACCAGCTTTACTGGAACCAGCTTTACTGGAACCGGCTCCAGTAGAATCGGAGCCGGTTCACGGAGGGGCTTTACAGAACCTAATGCGGATTTATTATTCGCGACTCTCGTAATGGTGACTGCTGGCTCTCCATTCATGATGGAGATGTCTGAGGAGAAGTTATAGGGTTATATTATATTATATTATATAGACATTATATTATATTATATAGACATTATATTATATTATATTATATTATATTATATTGTATTATATAGAGACCGTCAATGGTTGCTCTAATTGTGAAAGAAATAAAAAATAAATAATAAATAAAAGCATTATAGGTATCTGTTGATACCTGAATCATTTAAATTCTAATCTTAACAATCTTTTAAATACGTAGTGGCTGTGTTTGAGCAAGGTGCAATACTGCTATTGTTTAAACAATTTATTATTTATGTATTATTGTTATTATGAATATTATTATTATTATTATTATTATTCATAAAGTCATATGATGATTGTATGATTATGTAGGTTATAGCATGCTAGTGGAAAAATAACAAATCCACGACTAGTCCGATATCATTTGGTTGTTTTATGCATGACAATAATAATACTAATTTTAAAAAGCCTGTTTCTAATGTCACGTTGAACTTATAACACAGCGTTATCTAGCCCAATAGAAAAAGGCAGTGAGCATACAACACTATAATGGATAGTAGGATACTGTTGTTAAGCCTACTATAGCAACACTTACAGGTCTATAGGGGCGGCTGCTGCTGCGTCAACGCATTGTAGTGAACGGGGAGGCGTCACTGCTGGCCAATAGTTAGACGGGATTAAAATAGAGCCGTATATATCAGGGCCAGACCTACTTCCACACACACGACATTTGCTTCGTAACCAAACGAGAGGACGTGGCGTGATAACAGCTTATCTTAGTTTTGTCTTTTGACGTTTTGAGTCACGGACTGGTGCGCCTCTATGCGCGTCCCGTCCGGGTTATTCTAAGGACTGTTTGAAGTGGTGATCTGTGTCTGCATCTGAAAGGCGTAGTAGCCCACAGACAAGTTGTGTCATATTATCTGCTTTCATGGATTGGTTTGATTAGGCTATTTAAAGGACTTTTCTTAATCATGAATTAATGAAATCCTAAAGTCCTTTTATAGCCTACACTGAGAGTTGTAGCTATTTTAAGAAATGAACACAGTCCAAGGTGCTGATGCAACACGAGTTTATTACGTTGTTTGGGATATATTCTTCAAGTTAAAATTAAATTCTTCACGAGTCTAGTTCTTGGAAGCCATTCAGTCTCTTCTGCGTCACTTCGAGGATGAGCGCTGAAAAAAAACACACAAAGAAAGTCATGAGCGTTTACACCATAGACACAGACATACGTATACATAGACATAATACATAGACATATATACATATATACATAAACATGTATACATAGACATGTATACATAGACATAATACATATACATACATAGACATGTATACATATATACATAGACATGTATACATAGACATAATACATATACATAATATGTATATGTATTATGTCTATGTATACATGTCTATGTATATATGTATATGTATATACATAGACATGTATACATAGACATGTATACATATATACATGGACATGTCTACGTATAAATGTATACATGTATACGTAGACATATATACATAGACATATATACATAGACGACGCATTGGCCTTTGGACCGTACGTCAATGTCGCCGCCATATTGGAGAGGTCAAGCCTGGCCTGTAAACACATACAAATAAACGGGGGAGATGCGGTTTTTCTGGATAAAAAGCACTATAACGATAATGTATTATATGTATAATATAAGTATCGTATCGTATAGTATATATAGATCTATATATAATGTATAGATAATATATCATATAATATATAACAATATTTTTTGTTGTACTTTTTGTACACGTAGATCATAAACCCTAGAATATAAAAACGACTAATTGAAACCGGTTGAGAAATGTAATCGTTATAGAGCTTTATCCAGAAAAAACGCATCTCCCCCGTTTACTTGTATGTGTTTACAGGCCAGGCTTGACCTCTCCAATATGGCGGCGACGTTGACGTATCGCAGCAGCGGCCCGAAGCAGTCAATGCGTACAAATGTCTATGGTTTACTACAACGTGTTACTGTGGCAACGCCACCACTAGATGGAGCTGTGATAGTGTTTATGGCGTCCTGGGTACAATCGATACCTGTAAGCCAAGGTGTCAATATATTTAATTTCTTACTGTCGAGGAGGTCTCTTGCAACAAAACTCTTTTCCAGGTTGTTGCTCACTTCATCCATCAGCCACGGGAAGAAACTGGTCTCAATATCTAGAACAATGTGATAGATTGTAAAGTGTAATAATGAAGAAAATATAAATGTGCTATATGTTCTAAATAATATTATTATTATACGTTTGTGTAGTACTGTACAATGTAAAGGATTCGTGTCTAAATCTACCTTATAGGCTAAATACCTTATAGGCTAAATAATGACCTTAAATTATTTGAATTATAATCGAAAACGTAACCAGATCAGATATCCAACATTAAAGCATTTTTAATCCAATTGCATGTGGGAACAAAGAGATGTGGCAATGCTATCGTCGCCATGAGAAGGGATACAGCGGTGGTTCATCCAGAGGGTTGCTACGTACAGCGTCACACAAAGGTGAAGTTAATACGGTTGAGCTGCTGCAGAAATACCTTTCTCCACGGGGTCGTAGAAGTAGCCGTGGTCCCCCAGTGCTGTGTAGACGGAGGTCAGGAGGTCGGCCAGGTAGCGCTGGGTGAACGCCCACGCCGCAATCTTCTCCGCCGTTTCCCTTTCTTTCTCCAGCACCTCCCGCTGCTGAGCGATTCTACGGCCCTGGAGTGAAATAGGCGTTTATTTACTGACGTGAGCGAGGCGAAAGTTCACACACACACACACACACACGCATGTACCCGTCATTTGCTCCTAAAGTGGTCGATTTCATTTTAAAATGACTTCATTTTCCATTTCCCTCTCTATCCTGTATAGGAAGGAGCGAAGCAGATTTCATTTCCCCAGTTTCCCTGTCAATCACCATCAGGGCAGCCTATACGCTGACATCTGTGGAGAGGCACCTTCAAAGACGGCGAGAACGGAGAGCGTTTTTCCTTATTCAGTTCATCCATGATGACAGGCCTGTCATAGGCTGTGTTTTTCAGAGATTGCCAATTGAGAGCGAGTGAATTCCTTATGTCCTTGTAGAGATGTGTTGTTGTCCATGTTGGACCAAAACCAACTCCAGACCCTAACCCTGACCCTGACCCTGACCTTGACCTCCTGTCTCTCAGGCAGGGAACCAGTGGGGAGACAGAAGAGTCGCTCAGCTGCTCTGGTGTTGCTGTTTACCAGATTTTTACCAGATTACTCTGATCCATATTAATGTATTGATGAGGGAAGGATTATTTCATGTATTGTTTGTAGTCATTTGGTCTCTCTTCTCCCATGGGCAGGTTGGCTTTTGGTTTTGTTCCTCATGTTACACCATACAACATTCCCATGCAGACGTCATGTTATGTTCTTATATTGTTCATTTGTAATCAATATATTATGATCATGTGTAATCAATATATTATGATCATGTGTAATCAATATATTATGATCATGTGTGGACCGGATCCCTATAGGGATGGAGAGTCCACTGCTCTTCTGTCAGTCGACTCCAGTTGCAGTCTCAGCTACAAACAAACTGTGGAATCGAAGAAACTATTTAATTTAGTGAGTTTATGTCTTATTTTTCATTTGTAAAAAGCCTGTCTATACCAATCTGTGTTTCATTCCTTTGGTCTGATCTGATCGACTGAGAATCACTGAGCAGAAAAAACTACAACTAAACTGAAACGGAAACACAAGACTAAAACTAAATAGAAATACAACACGAGTGGAACAGAAGGTCAGTATCAACAGCTTTCTTGTTTAAAATTTCACCCAAGAAAACTCTAGGATAGAGTCCAGTCTAACACCATTGGAAATGGTTGTAATTTGTAACTTAAGACATTTGTTGTCATTTTATTTATTTTAGTTTTAAATGTTTGACTATCTAAAGATGGAGATACCACCTAAAAAAAAGCAAATATTAAAAAACTGATACTAAACAGAATGGGATCAAAAGATAAAACTGAAACTGAAATAAAAACTGGAAATACAATAAAAATAGAAACGGATCCAGACAATGCAAGCTGAAATAACCCTGGTATCTACTGGATGTATATTTTGTTTTTCCCACACATACTTTCTCCTCGCGGCGGCGGCGCTCCTGCTCCTCCAGGCGCTGCACCTCTGCCAGCTCGGCGTTGCGGAGCTCCTGGAAGGAGCGCTGCTGCGCCCGCAGGCACGCCATCTCCTCCTCCTCCATCACCTCCAGCAGGGACTGAGACACAGTCTTCCCCACCAGCACCTCCAACACCGACTGCACCTCCACATCAAAGTCAAACAGCTGGGGAGGGTGGAGGCATACAAAACAAAAAATTTAAAAAGTGTGTGTGTGTGTGTAGTTCTTGCAAGTTTAGACGATCTAAAACCTAGTCCCTGAGCACAGTTCAACCAGGGATCGTGCAGACCTCTACAATCGGACTACTGCTACTTGTCTAATGGACTCAGGCTTTTCCTTGCCCTTACAGGCAGCATTCATTAGGGAATATTACAGAAGCAGACGTCCGCTGTGCAATTCCAAAAAGAAAGAAAGAAAGAAAGAAAGAAAGAAAGAAAGAGAAAGAAAGAAAGTGGAAATGGCTGTTCAGACCAATCGATGAGGAGAGAGAGGCGACGCCCAGGATGCAGGTGAGACCAAGGCCGGATAATTACACTTAGAGGACGGATTGAGCCACATTGTATAGATTTCTGAATAATCGTTTTGAAAATGTTTTAAGGGTTAAAAAAGAAAGGAGTCATTCAAAGAAAAGGTACAATAGCTCCCATTACACAGATGGTTCAAACCCCTTTAAGAGGACGACTTTATAGCAAATGACTGGGAAACACATTGAGCCGCTCTGTGGGCAGGATTGACCCGGGAGACCGGAGCTACCGACCTCTCCGTCCTCTATCTGCGTGGCCACATCTTTGCCTGTCTTGGCGGGTATGAAGAGCGGCGTGGGGGGCTTGTCCAGGAACGCGTCCGTCTGACAGTCCACGTGGGTGGCCTCCACGAGGTCGCTCAGTTCCTCCAGATAAAGTTCTGGAAAACACAACACGTATCCATGGAGCGTGTGTGTTTTGCACACGGGTATCCCGCGGGGTGGTCGGCGAGGTCTTTACCCGTTTGGACGTCGACGTGGGTTCTGCCCGGGACGGCCTCCGGCGTCCTGGATCTCTGCTCTCTGGCGCGTTTGCGCACCGCGGCTCTCCTCCTCGCCTCCTGCTGTCGTTGCATCTCAGCGGGATCTGCAGGAGCAGTCTGTTGTGCAGACATTAGTATGCGCGTGTGTGTCAGTGGGTTTTTATATATATATTTGTATGTTCTGTTGTAATTGTGTTGTTTGGACTCACAATTGGGATAATCTGCTGTGCATACGTGTTGCCCCTGACAACACGACGGTCATACATGATGTTTCCGTAACTCGCTTGTCCTTCATTGCTGCATGGCGACGACAGACGAGTAAAGATTCAATTAACTACACAATGGAAAGCAAAACGTAGGCTAGCCTCCATTTCTTCTTTTATGTCCTTTATGAGAACAGCTTCTCATCGGAGGCTGTGGAACAAACACTTCCCCCCTTTCTTTGTACAAAGCCTACATGTTCTTCAGCACAATGAGGTTTATCATATGGAGAAATAAATCATATTACAAAGAGTGTGTTGTCTTAGTGTGTTGCTGCCTGGCCTCCCCACCTGCCCACCAGCCAGCACCCCATCACCGTGGAAAATCATTTATTTCTTAAATTGTACTTAAATGTGATCCTAAAAATGCTGATAATAAAGGGAGTTTTTCCTTGCCTTTGGGGGTTAGGTCTAGGGTTAGGTCTAGGGTTAGGGTTAGGTCTAGGGTTAGGGTTAGAGGGTCCTTAAAGGTTAGGTTAGTCCAGAAATCATTATTATAGGAACATAAAAACGCGTCAAACTAGAAAATAAGGGGCTATTTTCGGCACCTAAAACACATAACTCTACATGACCTGGAATTCAGGCAGTGGTGGAATAGATCAAATAATATTCAGTGGATCCAACGTTTTTTTCGTATTCCTGCAGGTAAAGTAATAAAGAAGCTTAGACTATAGGGTTAGGGTTAGGGTTAGGTGCTTGGGGGGCCAATGGGGCCCAGGGCCACCCCCAGCCACCCCCTGGCTCCGCTACTGGGTGGCTCGTAAACCCTGTGAGCCTGTAGTGATTCAGGGCCATAGTAATGGACGTGACCGACTCACTGCGGGGCGG
>OMKN01067823.1:0-11447 GCA_900302345.1 Melanonus zugmayeri
TTTTATGGGTTTTTTTTAACAAAAAATTATCATATTCATGTGTATCAAAAATACCCAGAAGGACTAGATTCTAGTTTTAAAATCAACCCATGAGATGT
Organism: Melanonus zugmayeri; assembly: GCA_900302345.1. Classification (NCBI taxonomy): domain Eukaryota; kingdom Metazoa; phylum Chordata; class Actinopteri; order Gadiformes; family Melanonidae; genus Melanonus; species Melanonus zugmayeri. The sequence continues at coordinate 99 of OMKN01067823.1, forward strand.
ATTATGTAGACTAATCTTGGTACTTACACAAGCTGGGTTTTTCACCCTCCTTAAGATGCCTGTGAACTCACTAAAGTAGTCCAGCCTGTATAGTCACTCTTTAAATTATGCATTCATGGCTCTGATCCGGCACACACGCCAACACCCCTACACGCTACTTACCGGCGATGGGTGGCCCCGCGGTCATGGGAACGGCCATCAGGCCTAGGAGGTAGCCTATGGCCTGCGAGGCTCGCATTGGCCCCACCAGCTCGAACGCTACGGGAGCCATGAGGGTGAGGAAACAGCCGTCACACAGGCCCAGGAGCACGCAGACCGCCACCAGACCTTCGAACACCCAACACTGAGGGATCAGGATGCACATCAGACCCAGGACTACGAAGGACGTCGCCTGCAATGACATGGAGCAGAGTTAGAGCACCGGGCACTGGGTTCATTATTGAGGAATAAATGCCATGTTGTGAAATGGACCTCGTGTCCTCATATGAGCGATCCGTATCGTTATGCAACCTTTATGCAAGGCAGTTCTACAGAGGTTATCTATATCTAAGGTCTTCAGCACTATTATTATTATTACTTTTTAATGTAGTTGGCTCTCTAAAATGTGCTACTGGTGCTGTATTACTGTCCATAGCTCAGGATTGCTGCTTTGAAGCTTGTTTGAGCTACACCTAAAAAGTACTTCAGGATCCCCACGTACAGTTCAGGATCCCCACATACAAAACAAATAAAACAAAAGATCCTAGGTTGATTCTGTTGCGTCACAGAGAGAGAGAACGGTGATCTGGCAACCCAGCCTTCGACCTTGTGTTCCATCGGACTTGTTTGCTGTTTCCAATGTGGGATGTAATAGAAAAACACCCGTTCAGAATTAAACGCTATCTGTGATGCACCGGCCTTAAACACAGTGTGAGATCCCAGGCAAAAAAAATGTATACTTAAGTATAATAAAAATATACTTTAAGTATTCTAAATTTCGTAAAGGTATACTTTTACTTCTTGTATTACATTTAAAATATGTTAAAGAAATACTTAGTAGTCAATAGTTGTCATTAAGTTGAACTTCAATGTACAAAAAATAAGTATTAAATAAATAATAATTTTGCTCTGCTTTTAGTGGTATTTATGTATACTTACAATAAAGTACACTTTTCATGTAAGTGTACTTTTTAAGTTATACTCGTGTACCAACAGTATACTAAATCTAAAACATTTATAGTAGACTTTTAGTGAACTTGCGAAATGTATATTTTTGTCCCTGTCCTAAATACATTATTCCTATGCCTTATTAAAGTGTACTTCAATTGAAAGTACATTTAAGTATACTTACAAAAAGTACACTTTAATATAAGTATTTTTTAAGTTGTACCAAAAAAATCTAAAACATTTATTTTAAGTGAACTTGTGAAAAGTATATTTGTTTGCTTGTCCTAGAGAATACACTATTAGTATTTTAGTATTTTAGTTTTTCATTAATCAGTGTTTGTTACAGAATACAGTTGTACACTTTTTTCTACTTAAAGTGTATTTGTAATGGAGCACAATAACACTTGGTGGACAGGACGTTGTTTAAAAGTACATGTAAAGTGTAATGGGGACATATTGGAAGCACACTTCTATAATGCCTAATACAGTACTTGGAATATAACAGGATTCTACTTAAAGTATGATTTCAGTATATACTTTAAATTATAATAGAACTGCACTATACATGCACTTCTATTTAATAGTTTATAATATGACAGGATTATACTTAAAGTGTATTTATTTACGTAGCATGAATTGTCTTATAACTGCGCTGTAAATACATTTCTAGATTACCATTACAGTTTTTTGCTAAAACACGTTTTGGAAAACAGGGCTCATTTTCTCAAATCACTGAACACAATTCACAAAACCACACAGGGTGCAAAACACCTCATACAGTATATCCTGCAAAATGAAGCACTGCATTCAAAACTACATAAAACATCAAAATCAAACTTTGGCACCAAAGGGCACACACTTCATTCATGTTACCAGAACACTGTTGTGCTCAATCAAAAGCACTTTCATCGTTGGTGGGCTTTGTCAGACGTAATAATAGTTCTGTATGTAGAGAATTCTGCAGAGAGATTGTTCTACAGAAATATGTGCAGAAACACAAATATAATGTTGAAACAAAACCTCTTTATTTTTCTCCACAACAAATCAGTGCAACATATGCACAGCACATACAGTACATTACAGGTGTGTGAACGCAAAATATGCTCTCTATCGAACACAGTAAACAGAAAAGAAAAAAATGGCTTCCATTGTTCCAGGTATTCACCTGTGGTATTTTATAGTGCTTGCATCCTGATTGATGAGTTAAGAATTAAGCAATGAGGTGTTTGACCAGGTGTGGTCAAACACCTCATGTATTGGCCAATGGGGTGTGGCATTTTGAATGGCAAAGAAGTGACATGTTAGATTTCTGTCTAATGTAGAGAAGTGTGTTTAGTATTTTGCAAAAAGTGTGAGGCTGTGAATGTGCAGATCTGGGCTGAGGTTTTGCTGATATCAACTTTGCACATGTTTTTATACGTGCAAACCTTTAGTAAATCAGGTTCTGAGTGTATTATAAAACAAAGTATAATATCTTTAAAGTCTATTTCAAAGAAATATATATATATATATAGAAATATATAATATAAATAGACTTTGAATAAAGTGTATTTCAAGTATACAATCAAACTAACTGCAATACCTTTAAAGTTTGTTTCAAATACACTGGTGACATAATCAAAGTGTACTTCGCGTATATTATCAAACTAAAATACTTTTCAAATAATAATAATAATCATTCAGAATCTAAGTGTTTTTAAATGACAAAGCATACTTTTATTAGTGTCCTTAAGTATACGAATAGTATGCTAAATTAGTCCAATTTTAACATACTCACTACATTTGAAGTCCACTTAAGTTGTTCAAAAGTAGTACTTTTGGACTACTTGTGTGCACTTAATACACACATATACACATCAAGTTGTGCCAATTTAACATACTTTTCATAATTAATAAGGCCCTGTTTACACACAACGGTTTTTGCATAAAACGGTAAACTTTTGTGGCGGTTTGGCCTTTTGTTCACATGACAACAGCGTTTTGGGGGCTGAAAACCCAAACTTTTGAAACCAGGTCCCAGAGTGAAATCTTTTGAAAACGCCGGCCTTGCCGTCGCCGTGTAAACTGATCAAGATTTACACCGCCACCTACGGGCCTGGCATGCATACGACAGTGTTTTCAATCTTTTTTGTGGATCCTCATGCGTGTGGACGAGAATCATTTTCACCGTTGTCATATGAACGCAGAACTGTTTTAAAACCAGTTTTTACAAAACCATTGCGTAAACAGGGCCTAAGAGTGCACTACTATGACATGAAACTATGGAGAGAGATTTGTCTCATAATTATTAATACTAATAGGAGTTAACTTGTGTCTTGTAAATTGACATTTGAATGAATGTGTAATGATTTGTCTAAATGCATATTCATGAATCCAAGTTTTACATTCTGCACAAATACCTACAAAAATTATAGATATTTTCCCTATGTCCATATGTGTATTTGCAATAAGAGTCTTAAATCTAAAATTGGCTAAACTGTTGAAACTGCATTTGTGAATCAAGTGACACGCATGCGTTCATTGCCGTAGTTTTGAGACAATCTCTTTTTCTATTTTGAATTTTAAGACAAACTTCACGGTATTTCGGATGTGCGATTCACACACTCCTAACTACTGATCCGACGCCTGTCTACTGAGGTTTCTTCTTCAGTGGTGGAGTGGAGCAACTTAACTCGGCGCTTAAGGAAATCGGCTCAAGTACCTCGGTCTTGACCATAATAACGGTAAAGCGTACCCTCTCGTGTAATACACTTAAGTATATTGCTTAACTATGTACCAGGCAGTTTAGCTAGAGTTATTTGCGTATTCGTGCTGTATGTTTCTGTGTTTTTGTCGCAGGACCTTCTGCACAGAGGGGTGGCCGTCAGTGGCAATCAGATATCAGCACATCATACTCTGCAAGCTTTGACAGACATCTCTCCAACCTCCAGCCAGTAGCTCTGTTCACTTTTGTGACTTTGACAGTCTCCTGCGCTAGCACCAAGTCTGACTTGGTAACCAGAAGAGAATAAATTCCAGATGTTGCATTGTGGACAGGGCTGTCATATCCTGTTTGCGCACAGCCTGCCCTGTCGAACATTTACATTTACTTTTACATTTAGGGCATTTAGCAGACACTTATCCAAAGCGACTTACAGTATGTACATTTGTCAGAAGAAACAATATATTCCTGTCGGTATAGTGAGGATGTCAATAGAGCAGGTCTCAAAGATGTCAATAGAGCACCTGAGCACTTTGCTGACCAAAGTAATTGCAAGGTTTCCCTATTGCAGGTATACAGCAACGATAGCTAGGGTAAGATGCTACACGATGCCAAGTACTATTTAAGTGCTAGGACATACAAACATGCGATGCCAAGTACTATTTATATAAGTGCTGGATACAGTGTGTGCCGAACAAATATATTGATTGAATCAGGACATCGGGAGATTGGTGTTCCCGGATTTCCGACTTACGACATCATTGCATTCATGCCCCCCCCATCATAGGGGAAACATGGATGACCAAAGGAAGTTTGGCATATTGTGGCTCATTGCTGAATAAATATATGCAGCAGCAATTTATGCAAACACTGGATAGCTATTTGCACGCATGCATAGGCACTTGACAGTCAGCGTGAGTCAGTCAGTGTGATCCCTGATGAGTTACTTTGAGGCAGACATCAGCTGTGTGTCCAAACAAAGTATAAATATACTGTTCATTTTCGTTTTATATTGATTGATGCGCTTTAGGAATTGCTTGACACTATTAGGCGAGTAGGGTCTATCTATGCTTGAACTATTTAGCAGCTCGACATGTGAGGATGTCAGTCAGAGGGCTAGGTAAGAATTGGGCTGTGAGGAGAATTTACTGAATTACACTTTTCTTTGCATGTCATCATTGTCATTAATTAATTAGTTATGTAGCAGTGTTTGAACCAACCTCAGTCATGGGTTGGTTTTAAATGCATACATTTTAATATCCCTTTAACAGTGTCGCAAAAGGCATATATTTATTTAATTATTATTTGGGCCCCTTTTATGAATTTGATCAAACATCCTCTGTTGTCCACATCTCATTTACCTCAAGGATGACATAAACCTGCTCAATGTTAAACCATTCCCTCTGAGACAGTTTTCAGACCAATGGTCTCACAGATCTCCAGAAATGGACTGCACTCATTGCCAGGGGCAAAACTAGCTGCAGGCATAGAAACATTGCACTCCATCATTCCTCTGACCAAAGGCTGTGAGTTGGTCATGGCCATCGATGCATTCTGTCTTAATCTGTAGTCCAAATCCACTTCTCCTTAGGGTTGGTGGCTGGACTAGACATTTGTCACAACCCTCCCAGTGGCACACATAGAATAGCTTTAACTTGCTCTTTCTGTCCTGAGAGATTTAGTTCCTCATCTGCCACATCACTCTTATTCTCATTATTTGAGCTGCCCCCTCAGACCCCTCCCATGCTTCAGCACTCAAACGTGCAATAGGTTGTGGTGATGAAGGTCTGAATTCCTCAACTGGTTTGCCATAAGAGTGATCATGGGTCACGGGTAAGGGCTTGGGTAAATTCTACATCATCTGTCATAGTGCCTTTATTACTGTACTGGTCGGTAGTCCCTGTCATTTCCTGCTGACATTGATCTGTCTGGGTACTCACATTGACCCTTTCTATAGTCCCCTGCTGCCCCTCATGTCCCTCTCTGTCATAGTGCTGCTGCTGCTGTCTAACACTTCATGTTTGCCTGACCAATGAAAATAGAGAAACTGGGCTTAGGGTTAGGTTAGTTAGGTTAATCATCCTCCATTCTTTTCTTTCTCCATTCCTGTTGGATATGTCTTTGGCTTGGTGAAGTTGGCTTCCAATTTAATCAAAACATTAAAAAAATCAATATTCATTTGTGCATTTGTGTCTTTCTTGCTAATACCACTAATAATGTGTTTATGTAACGGGATGCAATAAATTAGTGCTGGGTTTTTCAGCTAGAATAATTGTTTTTGTGATAGGTATAGATATAGTATATGTACTATAAAATAGATCTGGAGCTGGCTTTTGGGCACAGTTGGAAAACCTGGACCCACCACTTTATACCAGCAGGGGGCCAGTGTCAGATTTGTGAAACAAAAAACAAAGAAAAAGCAACCAGCATGCATTAGGGGAGGGCAAGATTGACTTTTCTTACATGCTATAACCTAATACCACCTTTGACAGTATGTTTGGATTTATATTAATGCCATGTTTTCCTTTCATTTCCAGGACAAGCTCCTACTGCGTTCCTTCCTCGTGGACTTAAGCTGATTCAGTATAATTGTATGAAAGAAATTAATGAATTAATGAATTACTAAAAATAAATTAAAAAATACATTATACATATATATACACACACATATACATATACACACACACACACAATTTAGACTTTAATAGTCATCAGTTTAGTCCAGTGGTGGAATGTAACTAAGTACATTAACTCAAGTACTGTACAATTTTTAGGTATTGTACTTTTTACTCCATTACATTTATTTTCTAACTTTAGTTACTTTGCATATTTAGATGATTAATACAAAACATAAATCAACTAATACATTATATATTATTAAAGCTCCACCTTTACCAGCTGCAACATTAAAGTGATGTACATATTAATGCATCACTACATATAATCCAGTGATATATTGTATATGATTGAAATGGGCCATTCTGCATAATGAGTACTTTTACTTGGTATGGTATTTTGATGCTAACACTTACTACACTGTGGTATTATTACTTTTACTTAAGTAAAAGTTCTGAGTACATCTTCCACCACTGGTTTAGTAGTCCATATGAATCATGCACAGTGCAACGTGCATGATTCATATGGACTATATGGGTCTATATGGGTGCATGCTTGTGTTATTGATAGCAAACTGTTTACAGTAATGGAAGATATGAGGTGTAGTGCACCTTATTCAAGCAAATGGGTGAAGGCCAAAGCGACGTGGCCAATTTCAGAGCTTGTTAATACCAATTGCTTCTCCAGTAAGGCAGGTAACTGAATAAATAATTCAGACATAGCGCTTGCACATTTTGCGCTTGCGGCCCCTTTCTGCTTTCGCATCCAAAAACTCTCCACGGCGGAAACCAGTAAAACATGCAAAACCTGCACACGCAATACTGCTGTTTGCACCCGTTGTCATTAACGCAATTATCCTTGGTTGATCACCCGCAAAACATACACCAACCAAACGCGCAATATGTTGCAATGCACATGCAATTAATCTCCAGTCTTTAGTCTCTTTATTTGGGATCTTAGTAAATCAGGCCCCTAGTGTTTCATGTCCGCTTTAAAAAAGTATACTTCAAGTATAGTATTTTTTCGCCTGGGATGAGTGCAGCCTTCTTCAGCAATGTGACAGGTTTCCAAGTAAAACAGGATATTAGCATGGGACCAAGCGTAGGAGGAATGTGATTTCATCCTTCAGGATTTGATTGGATCATGCAAAGGTGAGAAAACCCGCTAGCTCACTGCAGGCTTCATATGAGGGGGAGCAGAAAACATGTGTTATTGGTTGAAATGTTCTACTCTGTCAGTGTCATAACAAAAATAAGTTACATTGATTAGATTTGATTGTGAAATAACTAATAAACTGAACCTTTTGGCATGCTTTGTTGAATAGGTGAGTATTAAATGGAAACGAGAGTGGAAATGAGAAAACTGACAAAGTCAATTTTCATTTAGTGGATTCTCATTTATTACTCATCTACACTGAATATAAAGGTTGTCTGCTTTCTAAACTGAAAGATAGACAGAAAAAATAAGGACTGAAAAAATGGCACTCGGCCAATATTGTGTTTTATCTTTCAAACTTTACTGCTCAACCTCAATGGCCCCTGCAGGCAAGATTCCCTTCATAACACTTCTGGAAAAACAACTATGATCTCAATATTGGTTCGATGCTTTTTCATCCACTCTAAAGGATGTGAAGCCTCGGTTCTCAGCTCCCATCCCCTCACCTGCATGTAGATCTTTTGGAGTCCCGGGACGAGGTCTCCGATTTTGCCAAAGGCGAGACGTCCCACCCCGGACGACGCCCCGATACACGCCAGCAGCACCCATTCCTTCTCCGTCTCCTTGAACTGCTCCTTGACGAAGCTCATCTGACCCAGGAAGAGAAGGACAATGTTCAAAATCTGGTCTGGGCTTTGGCCAGGAGGAACCAACCTAACCTGCTCGACATTAAAAGGTGCTGTAGGTAAGATTTGAAAGTTGTAAAGAGAGATAGCGCAGAAAATGTCCCCTCCCTCTCTGCTCCCTCCCTCCATACGTTTCTCCGTGTTGCGTTTCACGCGTCTGTGATTGACAGGCAGATGGATTCCCCGAACCAATCACGGAAAAGATGCCCTGATTGGTCAGAAATGAGCGTGGGAGTGGTCTAAAATCTAAATTGGCTCATACAGAGGCAGGCGCAGTCAACTCGAAGCGGATATTCTTACAGCGCATTTCACTCACTAATAGCTGACGGATGGCTCAGGTTTTACTTTTGAAACGTGTTAATATCAGGTGTGACTGCGATCCATCGTGGATCCCAATTGGATTTGATTCCAAAATGGCTGAACATGGTCTAATGTCCAGGGTGAGTGTGTCAACATTTCCCAGAGTTCTACAGTTGAACTATCTAAGTGAGAACATGTGGGGACTGTGGGACGTCCCTCTACCCCTGAAACCCTGCACCCCTCCCTCCTTCACCCAGCGACACACAAATCCAATTCCAAAGCAAGGAAAGCTCCCAGCCCCCCTGGAAGTCTTGCTATTTTAAACAGAAGCACGCTGCTCCTTTCCAAGTATTTGCTCAGCTTTGAAGGGTGCAGCAACATTGCACAAGGGTGGGGTTTGACATCAATGGCCATAGGGTCGTCATGTTTAGGGATACCGGAGAGACCATACAGGAGAGGCTTCCTGAGCGGACCGGAGCCAATCCATCTGGGCCCGGGCCTGAAATAACAGGCCTGACCAAGGGAGGCCCGACCAACAACATCCGACACCTGGATGGTCCGTCTGTCTCTCTCTCTCTCTCGCTCTCAACCAGTCTCTCTCTCTCTGGCTCTCTGGAAAGAGATTTATGAGATTTCCTAACTTTACAGAGGGGGTCCTTAAAGGTTGCTCTCTTTCTCTCTCCTTCTCTTTCCTTCTCTCTTCCTCTCTCTCTTTACATTTGGTTTTGGACAAAATGTGGACATGATTTTTCTGCTGCTCAAACTGATCCTCAAAACGGTTTGATATAAACAAACTTTGATATGAACTACATAAGTGTGAGAGAGTGTGTTTAGGGAGGCTTCCTGAGCGGGCCGGAGCCGATCCACCTGGGCCCGGGCCTGAAATAACAGGCCTTGAAGGCTTGTTCTACAGCTTCATGCTGCATTGAATCCAGCCGTGCTGCTTCCTTTTTCAACTCACTCACCGGTCCGTCCATCCGTCTCTCTGGAAAGAGATTTATGAGATTTCCTAACTTTACAGGCGGGGTCCTTAAAGGTTGCTCGCTCTCTCTCTCTCTTTCTTTCTCTCTCTACATTTGGTTTTGGACAATTTGTGTGAGTGTGTTATTAATAAAATACATTATCTTAGTAGTAGCATTAACAGTAGTAGACAGCTAGTAGCACATAGTACCACTAATGTGTCAACTCCATTATATGTACTGCAGTTGTCCATCGCTCCTCTCCTCCTTCTCACACAAAGTGTGAATGTTTTAGAAATAAAGCCGAGCCTTTAGCTTCAATCGCCCACTGGACCAAAATGAGGACCAAAATGAGGACCAAAATGAGGACCAAAATGAGCGGTCACAACATGATTCTTTGTGACCGCTCTACCTCTACCTCCCTTTGTCTCTCTCCGTCTCCCTCTGTGTCTCTCTCCCCCTCTCTCTCATTAAAACGTCCAGCCCACAGGCTAGGATTATACAACTGCCATTACTGAATACCATAAATGTGCTTACAGACATTTAAGCCCCTATATTGCTTCCTGCAAAAACTGAACACACGTGCCGCGTAACATACATCAGATGTTGGGTTGAAAACAATAATTCGTTTCGGTGTCCAAAAGGAAATAGGAACCCGTTGCTTTGGCATTGTCTTACCAGATGCATGTAGGGCACAAAGTATCCCAGCACCGCCGTGGCCACCCCAAACGCCCAGACCCGGTAGGTGACGATGTGGAACACGCGGAGGTTGAAGTACCTCCTGACCTGCGCCAGGGTCCGGCTCCACCTGCTGGCCTGAGCCGTGGTGGCAGCGCCACAACCCCCCGTCTGCAGCTGTGCGTCGGCCGGTGCCGAGGCGGAGGAGGGCATGCCTCCCGGGCCGCAGCTCTGCCCCGCGGGCAGCAGAGGTCTGAAGGTGAGAGCCAGCAGTGCCTGCACCAGCATGAAGACGCTGAGGATCTGGAAGGTCCGGCTCAGGCCCAGGGGCTTGGCCACCTCCTGCAGCAGCACAGGCAGACCCATGGAGAAGAGGCTGGCGCCCGCCGTCACCACGCCATTGGCTAGGCCCAGGCGCCGGCGGAAGTAGTGTCCCAGGATGACCAGCGAGGGCTGGAAGGCGAAGGAGGAGCCGCAGCCGAACAGGATGCCGTAGGTGAAGTAGCGCAGGGTCAGCGAGCTGGAGGGGCGTGGTGGGGGTGAGGTGATGGTGGTAAGATTGAATGAAGGTGAGGAAGAAAAGAGGAGAGGATACGGAAACATGTGGAAATTAATGAAAAACAAAACAAAAAACAGGAATAAAAGTATAAATGGCACAACCTGAACAACCTGAAAATGACCACGCCCTTTTTAAAATGACTACACCCTTTTAAAAATGACTACACCCTTTTTCATTGGAAGTGCTACTTCTGGCATCTTCTAAACCGTTGGAGCTACAGATTTTCTGAGGTGCTCAAAATGTTCAGAATGGCCATGTTTAGGGGTCATAGAATTGAAAATTGTATAATTTATGAGAAAATGGCAAAAAACTGTTCAGGTCAACTTATTACCATACAACTAACAACATACAGGAATTGCCATATATTTGTTTACTTAAACTTTCCGGACTTAGAGCAAAGTTAGAACATTTGTGTCATCTACTAGAGCTGAACTGACTCTTTGGAATTCAATACAAGGGGTTTCTTAACAAGAAAGAAAGCGAGCATTTGATTAATATAAAGAATTTGTATTTTCATACAAGGGAGGCTATGCATGTTCACCTTGTCCC
>OMKN01067845.1:0-15595 GCA_900302345.1 Melanonus zugmayeri
CCGATTGATCCGGAGTGTTCTGTATTGATTCTATGAGTGGCTACTTTAAGTACCGGTGGTGGTGGGGGGGATACAGCCCTCCAAACAATGTGTTGCCCGCACACCTACACACACACACACACACGGGCATTGATAAGCCATTTGTTAGAGGCTACAGGCCCGGACCTGCCTGTCACAGGCACTGAGTTCTGTTTGAATAAGGAGCAGGCAAAAAAGATTCGGGTGGGGGTGTCAGCTAAAAGAAAGTCACAGGGCAAATCGATTAGCAAATGCCCTCTATTTTAGGAAAGGGATCCTCTCTTTTATTATCTTGCTAACCCAAAGGGATATCCCGAGATATCTTTTCATACTCATGTTCATTCAGTGACATGTGCTGAAAACACCACCAATTAGCTGTTTATTCAGTTTAAAAAGTCAAACAGGAGGCGGAAACAGCTCAATGTAGTCCATTCTCGCCTCCCCTCTCCTGAGCATACATTACCCAGGATCCTTTGCACCTCCCGCAGGCATCGGCTTCACCATGCGCCAGGTGGGCGGCAGGATCAAGCCCACCACCATCATCTCCGTGGACGGAGACACGGTGAAGGTGGAGACCAAGAGCGCCTTCAAGAACTCCGAGATCAGCTTCAAGCTGAACGAGGAGTTCGACGAGACCACCGCCGATGACAGGAAGTCAAAGGTGAGGGGTCAGAGATGTTCAGGGGTCAAACCTGTCTTACCTGCACCATAAATCTCATCTTTTTGTTGCTTTAAGTTAGACAAAGTGTTGGTACTGCAGTGACTGTGTTATGTGTACATGTGTGTGTATGTTAATCGTATCCATGTGTTCTGCAGTCTCTGATCACAGTAGAGGGAAACAAGTTGGTGCACATCCAGAAGTGGGACGGCAAGGAGACCAGTCTAGTCAGGGAAGTCACCGACAACACTCTCTTGCTGGTCAGTATACGTCATCCGCATTCATATTTTAGAGGGATTGCATGTTACAATTTGCCATTTAAGTATTTGCTATGTACTTTTGTGATTTGAATGTGTATACATCTGTTTGTTCTATACTTTCTGACCTCCTCTGCTCTCTCTCTCTCTCTCTCTCTCTCTCTCCCTCCCTCACAGACCCTCACAATGGGAGACATTGTGTCCACACGCCACTACGTCAAGGCCGAATAATTCCCCAGCATCGCCAGCAAGTATGAACCAAAGATACATGACCTTTAACCTGAACTGACCCTCAACCAAGGCATGCTCCTCATAAGGAAGGGGTGAGAGAGAGACGGAGGGAGTGGGGGCCATTCTCACAGCCTCTCTCGCTCTCCCTCTCTCGCCGTGACCCCAGTTATGACCACTGTTGATTTCTGCTCCTTTTTATGCCTGACATTTGCTGTTTATTTGTACCAAACACAGAATAAACCACTGTGTTCACGTTTTTAATATATTGTTCCTCAACAAAAATCCGGCCCAGTGTCTCTTTATCTCTTGGTTTTTTGTTTTTGTGCCAAAAGTATTTGATCCTTTGATGATTTCAGGACTTCCTGAACAAGTTCATAGGAATGGAAAGGTTGGAAGAATAAAAATATAAAATCTCAAAATGGTACTTTTTTAATATTATGTATTTTGAAAGTAAAATGAAATGTATGAATGTATAATTTAGCATAGTATATGAAATTAGTATATGAAGGGCTGAAAAATTGGCTAATTAAAACACACAAAGATGATGATGATTTCATAAAGACATGGCTGCAGTATCATGTTAATTGGTGTCAGTGACAATACGAATGTTAACTAACATAAGACCTTTTCATTTGGGGGGAGGAAGCCATCTATAGGTGCAAAGTCTTATTAAATAAACTAGTACTAACGTAAATAAGGATATCACTTGTGATATTAGTTATTAAGGGGCATTTTTTGAAAGGAACAAAGCACATCTTCAGACTTCATTTAACATAACGAAATTTGGCTGATTTAATCATTGAAATGGTTTCCTGGTTTCATGGTTTTATTCTGTATAATATGTGTTAAAAGCTTCCAAGCAAACATCCATAAATGTTCAGTTTTTACAAAGTAGTACAAAGAAATAAAGCAGGGACCCCTAAACGGGGCCCTCCCCTGTGTGTGTGTGTGTGTGTGTGCGCCTTGGGGGGAGGGGGGTGTATTTATACCTTGACTTGGCTAGATGAAGGGAAAGTTTGATTGAACTATGCAAGTGTCAGTCATTGTGCACTTCTGGCCTAGGTTGTGCTTGTAAACCTGTATGTGTGTTCTATAACAGGATCCCCTCCTGCTTTAGATTATGGTATCATGTGTTTAGGACACGGTGCCAACCAGGGCCAGGGTGTCTAGCCACAAAACAAATACCCTTTAACTCTTCAAACATACACCAGTATGTTTGAAACATACACCAGTATGTTTGAAGTTGTGCAATTGTCCTACATACCCGTCAAAATACAGTAATAACTATGTTCAGTTAAAGTGACGAGTTGGAGGTCATCGCAAGCGTAACAAACCGGCGTTCTGCAGAGCATTTGTTACGGAAAACAAACCTGCTCCATGTGTATAAATCATGGCGCCATACTGCTACTGCGACGCATCCTAGTACCCATCGTGAGCCAGTGTTCTACCTCTACAGCCTCACTTTGTTAATAACACAAGCTATTTGCACATCAAGGTTGACAGCAAAAAAAGAACAAAAGAATGTTAATTTCTACATTTTTATCTTCTATTGACACGGGGTCAGGGTCATCTCGCCCACCCCAAATAACAAACAAATACAACTCAGTAATGTTTTGTAACCAACACGTGTGTGACCTCCTGGATCTGTTATCTGTGTGCAGGTCAAGCAAAAGTCATCCGTCTAACTAGAGTCTAACTCAGTAGTGCACCGATGACCTCCATTGATCGGGTGTTTTTATGGTGGTTTCCCCTCCAGTGCCAAAACCCTTAAGCTACCGTACAACAGCCAAGGTCTAGAAGTAGAGGGAGATGCTTTCCAGTGTTAACCATTTTTTTTATTTTTTATTAGGACTCGACAGTTAGACATGCACAGACCGTGAACACTGTAGGCAGACATTTGATGACTAGAGGGGAAGACACACACTAACCACATGCATTAAAGACATGCACACTAAAAGAGCCGCTTAGTACGTGGTCTCTGCCAGCGTCCCCGGTAGTATGCAGACTTCCTGTCTGTGTTTTTATTACTTCCTATGAGTACATTTACATGAGTATGTCTGTTTTTTTGTTTTATTTATGAATTATTGCAAACCCCGCCCCTTCTTCCCTTGACTGTCCTTGTCTTCCTTGATTGGATTCCCTGCACTACAGGTAACCAGAGAGGTGTAAGCAATATGAGGATATCCAATGGGGATAGCTATTTCTTACACATATCCAGTTACTTAAGGTCTGTGAAGCCCCGCTGCTCAGGGGTTACTTCAGGACAACGGCCGCCTCCACATTTATCTTTATGACACCTGTCATTTCCAACCTTGTTTGGTATGTGGGAAAAAAAACCTTAAAGGCGGTCTTTAAAAGATTTTGTTTACTATTATGAAAGCTTTCGGGACAAAATAAAAGTTTATGGGGAGTAATATGAAGAAGAAATGTGCAATGTAATATGAGTTGTGCTGGAACATATTAGAGGAAGAACCACTTCTCCTTCTGTAGCTTGTCTGATTGCAACTGTGTGATTTTGTGTGTGTGTGTTGTAATGAATGTGTGGGTCTCAGCTGTGTTTGTGCGATTTGGTTTTCTTGTGTTTCTTCTTCTTTTTGTCCTCTCGGTCTTGTGTGTGGCGCCCTCTCTTGGCCTTGCTGGGTGCATGCGCCCCGTCGCTACTGCTGCTGCTGTCGCTGTCAGACTCCTTCCTCTCCCTCTTCCTCTTCTTCTTTGCCTTCTTCTCCTGTTGTTCAGAATATACATTAATTTAATATACTGCTCATTGTGCTCTTTTAAACTGTAATAGTCTGCTCGATGACTAAATGTAAAATGTAAACGGACAACACCATGACAACATGTATGTTTACTAAATTAACAAAACGTCATTTGTATTACATCGCTACTATACGATAGTACTATTACTATGCTATTAATACTTCTGTATAATGGGTTTGTATACATATTTTAGATGATCTTATAATTATGATTGTAGTTGTGAATGATTTGCAAACACTCTCACACACAAACAAGACTGGAAATCAAAACAGATCTGAGAGAAGAGATTTTTTTCCCGCATGCTCGCCTTCTTCTCCTTTTTCTTCTTCTTCTTCTTCTCTGAGTCTTGCTGCTGTGGTACAGCGACGGCGGTCTGTTCGGGTGGCTCTTCGTCGTCAGGCAGGAGGGCGTACTGCAGCCCCGGGGTAGAAAAACAGTCTTTTGTGAAGTGACCTGAGGAATGGGAAATGGTCACAAAATAAGTTAGGTTCTTACTGGTGGCGACTTTGAATTAGACGAGAAAGAGTCACATCTACAACATGTACAAGTCGGTTCCTTACCCTTGCAGCCGCACTTGGCGCAGGTCGTGTTCAGCACGGCCTCCAGTGTGATTCTCCTCCCAGTGTGATCTTTAAAGCTCCTCCTTCGCCTCTCGTCCTGCCTACAAACACACACAGTGACAACAATAACACACCTGGGCACAGAAATCACACACGGCAAAAGAATGTGAGCAAAACTTACTCGGCCATAACATTGTTGGGGTCCATGTCCCGCCCAGTGCCCTGATTGACAGCTTTCATTGAGAAGGACAACTTGACCTTCTCACCCTGAATCTGCGACACAAGAGGACAGAGCTACAGTGGTGACACTCTGAAGGAAGGGAGGTTTCATTCCTTCAGTCATTCAGTACACAACACCGTGTCAGGTGTGTGTGTGTATGGTTACCTCTCTGCCGATTACTTTGATCCACACTTGTTCTCCCATGTCAACGATCTCGGCAGCGTTCTCGACCCGCGAGGCTGACATTTCGCTCACGTGTACGAGGCCTGTGTGCATATATATATAGAGGGGTAGATGGTGGCGTATTAATGAACTATCATAACCAACAACCTCCAACTCTTACCATCTCACATACAAGCCTGCCTCTCCCTTACCTTCCTTCTTGTAACCGGGCAGGCGGACGAACGCTCCATACGTTTGCACGGAGACCACTTCCCCCTTGGCAATGCTGTACATGGGCGGCAGACCGTCGAGCCCCGCCGGCTCAGGCGGAGGGCCATCCGAATCAGACATTGTGACTACTGTTAGGGCACGTGTGGGAAGAAAAGAACAGAGATTCTCAAAGTGGATCTATAGTAGAATAACAGATGAAAGAATGAACGAATTGGACACATGTGTTGTTCACCTTAGAGGTAAAGATCACGACAGAATGTAAACTATAAGTATAACCAAAGCTCATGTTCATATGATTAAACAGTTTTACCGGAGTAAAATCTTAATCTAATTGAATAAAAGGTATGTAAAAACAACAACAACTTGTGTGTGTGTTAGATAATTGTGTGTTTTAATGCAATGCATTGAAGATCTATTAAAAAATGGGTATGTTGTAGACACCATTGGATCTAAGCAGGTTGCATGAAGTACTACTGGGTTGTGATGTTGTCCCGGTGTGCGCTAGCACTGTCCCACTGTGGGAGCATGCTAGTGGGCTTAGCTCACCTCATACAACAGCTGACGTTAGCTAAGCATGTTGTCCCAACAAAAAGCAAACAAGCAGAATTATCCCAGGGCAAAAGGCTTACCCCGATTGCGCAATTGTATAGTTCATGTGCATGTTTATAAGGAACGCAAATAATTTAAAATGACTTATTATTACCCAGCGTTTTTGCAGGAGAGTCGGCTCAGTATTACATCCGGCGCGAGAGAGTTTGTCAACATGCGCTCTAGCCAATCACCGCCGTCGGCGCAACGTCCAACCAATCACAGCCCTCGCCGCCAACGGAAGTACTTCACCGACTCGTAGCGAGTATTTGTTAGCGCCGCTGCGTTTCTCTTCGAAAGTGTTCATTCATTTTGCGAATCGATATACGTTTTTAATACACGTTTCGTAAAGTAGCGAGAATGATCGAGCCGAAGAAGAGAGCGGCCGACATGGCCGTGGTCGCCACCGGAGTGAAGCGGGCCCGCACGGAGCTGATCGCCGCGGCTCAGTCGCAACAACTCGTGGCCATGGTATGGAAACCCAAAGTCCTGCTAGCAAAACGTGTGATTGTAGTCGCAAACGCCGAATAACGCTGCAACACTGCCACTTAAAGTGTCTTAATACACAAGAATACGTGAACGTTTAAAGCTTAGACCACAACTCGTTCACTCCCAATGCTGTCCCCAGTGTCCATCTTATTCGCTGAGTTTCGATGGGTGTTTATTCATTTGTAATGCACATCAGAAAGCATTAGATAACTTTTCTGTACGTGCCAGAGTGAATAATGTAATCCGTTCAACGTCTGTGCTCCGAGATATGCAGACATAATGATGAATATGAATAGTAGCTGATGTTGACGTCTTTCTTCGCAGGGTCCTCCGCGGAGCTCCAGCCTCCAGGCTCCCATCATGCTGATGTCTGGCCACGAAGGAGAGGTCTACTGCTGCAAGTTTCATCCCAATGGAGCCACACTGGCCTCCTCTGGATTTGACAGACTAATATGTACGTTTCTTGATGTGTAAAGTATTCCGTTAACTCTTCCAAATCTAATCTTTCAAACCTAGTATTTCAAACCTTCTTCTATGCGTTCAAATGTGACAGTCGCATGCTCTCTTGCTCCCCTTGCAGTGATGTGGAACGTGTATGGGGACTGCGATAACTTTGCTACTCTGAAGGGACACAGCGGTGCAGTGATGGAGCTCCATTACAACACAGATGGCAGGTAAGAATCCCAAAGAATGAAAAAAAACGACATTAACTTGGTTTAAAATATGAATAACTGGTTTAACAAAAAAACAACCCTGTACAATTATAGAAATGTTGACTTTTCTTTATGGAAAGGAAAAATGACAGGGACATAACGTGTTGAGCATCTGTGCAACAACTGTATAGAATCTTGTCTGGGTCCAGTGGGTAGCTATTAATACACGAATATGAATACATTATTAATACATGATGAGATAGAGAGCCTTCTCTGTGGTGAATCAACCTTTGTTACCACATGAGGGCACTGTTAGTACCCAATACTTACTACAAGACTCTGCAAACTACCAGGACACTAAGTGCATTGGAGTCATGACTCTGTGTAGATGATGTGTCATTTGGGTTTCTTCGTGTGTGGTGTGTGTGTGTGTGCATTCTAGCACGCTGTTCTCAGCCAGCACGGACAAGACGGTGGGCGTGTGGGACAGCGAGACCGGGGAGAGGATGAAACGGCTGAAGGGCCACACCTCCTTTGTCAACTCCTGCTACCCCGCCCGCCGCGGCCCACAGCTGGTCTGCACCGGCAGTGACGACGGCACCGTTAAGGTAAACCCACAAGACACAAGTCACACAGCCAATCACAGTATTGTTTACTTACTGTAGGGGGGGGGGATATGTGATGACACACAATCATATTTGAACAGCGGTAAAAGCAGGAAAGTGGGTGGTAAAAAAATATATCTTTGCCTGCCCTCTTATATACTGTATACTTTTTTGTTGCTTTGGTGTTTTATGTCTGTGATAGTTGTGGGACATACGCAAGAAGGGGGCAGTCCATACCTTCCAGAACACCTACCAGGTGCTGGCCGTCACCTTCAACGACACCAGCGATCAAATCCTGTCTGGAGGAATCGACAATGACATCAAGGTATGGCCTTCCTGCAATCTGAACAGAGCAGTTCATTAAATAAATTATTCACATTAGATCAATTATGGTATTTTGGTTTGCCACTGAGTTAACGTGGCAGTTTGGATCGTGATAAATCACGTATTACTGAGTGCTACTTTATAATGATATTTTGAATGAGAGAATCATTAAACACGGGACATGATGTTGGACTATCCATTGTGCCAATAGATCTTATGCACTCACATGAGATTTGCCTTGAGGTTAATGGTGCTTCTCCACTACCGTGCCGTACCGGAATCCGTGCTCCCACTTTGTTTTGCTTTCTCCACTGCCAGCCGGGCCGCAGTACCCGTGCCGATTTTAGCTACTGCTCTGGGTTCGGTACCGGTATTCCTCCGTTAGACTAGTCAGAGGTAGTTCAAGGACCCCGTTGCCATAGAGGCTGATGTTGCTTAGGCATCGTGGGACACCGAGCCATTTCTTCATGTATGAGGTTCGCACCATCTTCTCCATGGTTGTTATTGGGACCTCATAGATGGTGAGTGGCCACATTATCCAGGAGAGTAGTCCAAACTGCAGGCACCAGAGCGTGAGTTTCCCAGGCAGCAGGGTCTTGTTGATGTCGATGTCCTGCCTTAACTGCTGCACTTGCTCTTTGTCTTTGAGGCTTGCATTGTACCATCTACCCAGGCTTTTTACAGGTTGCTCAGACACTGTTGGTATCAGGTCGTCATCAACGCAGAATCTTACATCTTTAAGCTCTCCCTTAACTATCGAGATGCTCCGAGATTTGTTTGGCTTGATTTTCATCCTGGCCCACTTGATGTTCTCCTGCAGCTTTCCAAGTAGCCGCCTGGTGCAAGCTGCAGTAGTGGTCAGTGTAGTCATGTCATCCATATATGCCCGGATAGGTGGAAGACGGAGCCCATTCTTAGTTCGCTCACTGCCCACCACCCATCTTGAGGCTCTGATGATAACTTCCATGGCGATTGTGAAAGCCAGGGGTGAGATTGTGCAACCTGCCATGATGCCTATCTCCAAGCGCTGCCATGTTGTTGTGAGGTCGGCTGTTGTGAAGCACAGTTGCAGGTCTTGGAAGTAGGTCTTTACCAGCGTAGTGATTCTGGTACGTGGAAGAGGTTGAAGGATTCCCAGAGGAGTTCATGGGGAACTGAGCCATAGCATCTGTGCTACTAGGCTAAGAATAGTTTCTCCTCGACGTTGAGGCAGATTGGTTGGAATTGACTAATGTCCGACGCATCCTTTTCTTTCGGGAATTAGTACGCCACCAGCCCTTCGCCACGCCTTATCTTCTTCTGCCACACTACCCTCATGAGCCTCCAAAGAAAGCGCAGAACATCTGGTGCGTTTTTATAGAGCTTATATGGCACTCCATTAGGCCCAGGAGCCGATGCTGCTCTTGCTCGCTGGATTGCGTTCTCTAATTCCTTCCATTTCGGAGGGCCAGTGTCCAGGTTAGATTCAGGAGGTTGAATTGGCAGGATGTCATGTGGTATGACTACTGCTTATGTGTTTCTGTCACTGTGGACCTTTTCCAGGTATTCTTCCAGCTCCTGCTTCGATATTTTCAGGATTCCACTTTTTTCCTTTGTGAAGAGGTCTTTGACAAACTTGAAGGGGTTTTTATAGAAACATGTTCTTGTGAGTTCCTTCTTCCTACAAAGTTTCCTCAAATTCTCTGCTCTTCGCAAAGTTGCCAACTGGCAGGCCAACTGGCAGGCTCTAGGGCTATGTTCCTTTGTCTTTCTGTAGCACTAGGCGGCTGTCTCCAACAAACTGAACCAACGTTGGAGGCTGCCGCCATGGGTAGCTAGCCCATGGCAGCCCCAGTGGGGTCTATTCCCTCCAGTCAGCTGTCTCTCCAAGCTGTCACACAGACTTTGCTCAGCTGTCGCTCACTGGACGAGTCCAGATAGTCAGAATCATTAAACATGGGACGTGATGTTAGACTGTCCATTGTGCCAATAGATCTTATGTACTCACATGAGATTTGCCTTGAGTTTAAGAGTGGCATGGGAGGTGTATCTCTTAAGCTGGGTTAAGTTGTAATTTCGGGACACATCATCAGTAGTGCCTTCAGATCATCGGGTGTTTCGGCCTTTCAACACTAGAACTTTTATATGTGTTGGATTTTCTACAAAATGTAAGAATGTCCACAACATAGAATTTGGTCATGAAAACCACAAGATGAATTGACAAACTAGAGGTGGACTTCAATAAACAAAACAAGATATCATATTAAATCAAAGCACAACACAAGGTGACATTTGCTACAATGATGGTCAAACAGTGGTTTATGATAAACTAGTATGAACAATGACAGCTACAGTGTCTAAACGTTGCCGTTTTTGAAAGGAATTGGTATAGATTGTGATGAGACCCGCCTTTGTGTTGCCTACACCTGTGCTCGAATGTGTGTACTGCCCCTTTCCTCTCTTGCGTATTTCTCTTGCGTATTTTCTGTATGTACATGTTACTACTTGCATTGTGCTGTGCAGGTGTGGGACCTGAGGCAGAACAAGCTGATCTACAGCATGCATGGCCACAGTGACTCCATCACCGGTCTCAGCCTCAGCTCAGAGGGCTCCTACCTGCTCTCCAACTCCATGGACAACACGGGTAGGGGGAAGTGTGTGTGTCTGTGTGTGCGAGTGTGTGTGTAATATCATCAGGGAAGGATAGTGTAGTGGCAGGGGCGTTCGATTCCCAGCCGGAAGGTTGATCGCCAATTTCCGCAGCCTACATGTATCCACACCCGTTGTCACCCATCCGTGTGACTACCAGTGCACGTACGTGAGGGCCAATTTGCAAGTGATGTGCTGAAATATTGCGTAGATTTTTTTTTTATTTGCTCTTTATTTGTGTGGCTCATTTATTTAGTTTTGAGAATACATGGCTAACTTAGACATTAGACTGACAGACATTAGTTTAATCTCAAGCAGCGTCTTACATTTGGAAGATGTATTTATCAAGAATGGCTGTAGTGTTTTTTGTTTGAGGGGTTACAAAAGGAAAGGCCTACATTGTTTAGTACGATATAACAATGACATAACCTTTTTAATTATATAATTATAGGAACAAACAAATAATAAAGAATCAAGCTGTTGAGAGCCATACTTTGCGTACATGGCGATGCGTCTCAGTCACAAGAACGCACAGTTATTATATTTAGTTTTAGGCCTATATAGTGTACAATTTGAGAGACATTCATTTGGGAGACATTTAATATAGTTGGTATACTTAATATATTGTATATAATATATACAGGCAGAACACAGTTATCTTTTCACATTGGTGTTATCATGACCGATCTATCTGCCGAAGCTGGGTTTGGATGGATAGACTCCGCCATTGCCTTTGTAGGCATTTCATTGTGGAGTGTGTGTGTGGTTTAAGCAGCCTCACCTGGCCCGAGTCAGGTTGATTAGACTCTGGAGTGTAAGAAGATGCTCCTGCTACACGCCATGTAAGTGGCTTTTTCTGGGCTCATCCAACACCAGGACACGGGTAGTTTGTAAGTAAACCGGTTCATTGCAGGGCTGAGAATGGTCTATGCTGGCGGTAAATGCGTGGCATGTCCGCACTCCTCTCGAGTGTGTGTGGTGGTGGCTGGTTTAACCTGTGGGCCTTGATTGGCCAATGCACCACAGGTGTGCAGCCTCACCCAGCCCCAGAGTCTAATCAGCCTGACTTGGGCCAGGTGAGGCTGCTTAAACCAGCCACCAACCACACACACTCCACAGTCAACTCGTGTCTTTTTATCTTGCGTGGATGGGCACTCACATCTTTTGTCCTGCGAGTTGTTTTCCGCACGGTTGGGGTGGATCCATGCACCCACCGCATCCGCTCCTTAACATGTCAGAATTGTGAGGCACTTCGGATAAAAGCGTCTGCTAAATCACTAAATTGTAGAAAAGGACTAAATATTGAATTGTAATAAAAAGTAGTTGTGTAGTGTTCCACTGTCAGGGAAGTTCTCACAAAAACCTCTCACTAACGTGACGTCGCCATCACAAGTGACTCACAATCTCAGCGTTCCCAAGAAAACGCAACGTTCTGTATTTGTGTGCTGGAACAGATAATCTGAGCAAACGTAGACAAACTCAACATGGTTTGGGAAGACCATGGACTTCGACACGGTTGTACATTTGTACACAACGCGAGGTGTACTTGGTATTAGATTAGATACTGTGTTCTCAAAGAGACGCGGTCGATACGTTACTGCTGTCAGCATTCAGTTTCAACAAAACACAGTGCTGTGATTCCTGTGAGATTACATTTCACCACATCAGATCCAATTGTACTTTCTGCCATTTCATATATTTATCTTGTTGCATGCGTCTAAGTGCCACTGTATACCCCCTGACACTGTGGTTGGGGCAGCGTTTTCAAAAAAACATCTACATCAATTAAATTGTGTGGGCTGGGCCAAAGAGAGAGAGACAGAGGGAGGGTGTGTATTTTATTGAAGTTATACTTTTATGCTTAACGTATAGTATATTGATCCCCATGTCCAGTGCGCATCTGGGACGTCCGGCCCTTCGCTCCCAAGGAGAGGTGTGTGAAGATCTTCCAGGGGAACGTCCACAACTTTGAGAAGGTAAGAGGAGGAGATCTTGTTGGTCCTGTCAATTTGACTTCATAGTATAGACTCATTATCATGATGATGGGTTCCTAACCCAATGTTTTTTACTTTGTTATCATATCTTACTATATTGTTACCTGTATATTGTGTGTTGTTTACACACAATATACAGCTCCCCTTTTCTCCTAATATTATTTTTGAGACGCTATTACAAGTTCCAGATGTTTGTTTTCTGGCAGCTTAAAGATACACCAGGTTTTCTCCTCATGTTGGTAAGAGTCATATTTAGTCCTGGTTATGATGCATTGTGTTTCAGAACCTGCTGAGGTGCGCTTGGTCTACCGACGGCAGCAAGATTGCAGCGGGCTCGGCCGACAGGTGAGATGCAGCTTCATAGACATTTACTTTGCTACGTCATTAAGCTTTATCATTATTTACTTTGCTTTTATTTTACTTCATTAAGCACCACACTCTTTGTCTCAGAGGCATGTCATTTAGGAGCAGGTATTGGGGATCGAACGATACCTTTTGTAGGGAGGCCAATACCCTGGTCCCACAGAATTGTACTTAATTGATCCCTGAAAAAGGGACATTTGGGAAGATAAAATATTCTATGATAGGAAAAATATACAATTATATTGGTGAAACTATACTCTAATGTAAAACATGGACCACAAAGGACAAACAAATCCAGAATATATATTTTTTTTAAGTCAGTTTGTGTACCCATTCACAAACTCGAGAGATAAGTGAATGAAACACACCAATGTTATAGTGCCCACTCAGCCCTCTGCCGTGGGCTCTGTTATGCTCTTAACTGAGTCTTGTTTGTCTCGTTTTCTTCCAGATTCCGTCTATCTTGCTCCTCCATCTTTCTATCTCTCTTGCGCTCTTCCTGTTCTCCACTTCTTGTCGCTGTCTCGTCTTTATCATCTCATTGAAAGTGTGTGACAAATACTTCACCCTCCAAATTGAATGCAACACACAAGATGACTATCTGTCCATGACTACTGGTGTCTGACTGTAATACTATTTGACAATGCATGTGTGTGATATTGGAAAGAACCACAGTACCCCGGAGGGGTACTGTGGTAGACCATCATGTGTCATGATGGTCTACATAGCTGCAAGATAATGCAGGCCTCTATTTGTCATGGTGCTGGACACATTATGAAATATATTTCATGATGAAATAGTTGGGCCTCTGGACTAAGAAAACTAGGCGTGCATTCCAAAACCTTTTCCTACACCCTCCGTCCAAATGCTTGTTCACTATACTTAAGTGGGTATGGTGATTTGAGGAGAACGTCATTTGAACATTTGGATGTCATTTGGACATGGACATTTGGGGAGTGAGGGCGAGCAAAATCGCTATCAAACTATTGGAACACACCCTATTTTCTTTCTAACATAACTACCTAGACATAACCATATAATAACCACACCACAATACAGAGAATGGACAAATCTCCCAACATTTGACCTAAACCTAACCATCTTTAAATGAATGTTAAACAGGCATGCGTTTTGTTCTTCCTTCTAGATTTGTGTACGTCTGGGACACCACCTCCCGCAGGATCCTGTACAAGCTGCCCGGCCATGCAGGCTCAGTCAACGAGGTGGCCTTCCACCCAGAGGAACCTATAGGTGAGACCAGCTACACCTGAGCTCTGTGTTATTCAGTACCCCCACCCAGGTAGCGTTTAGAACAAAGATGAAACCAAGATGCGTGAATAAGGCCCATATAGGTAGACTCATCTTAGAGAAAGAGAGATTGTATGTTTCTCTAGACTTCTGTTAAAGACCTTCGGAGACTACGAAGTCTCTGTGTACATTCTTGTGGTAATGTCAGAAAAAAACCAACTTAATGACTCAACTCAATTTAATGTTTGTCATTTCTACATTGCTTTTAATTTTCAAAACTTTGTTGTTTGATTGGGAACTTTTCTACACATGGTGCTGTAGTTGTTTAAGGTTTATCTGTAAAACGTTGGGTTTCATTTTTAGCACACAGATATTGTGTAGTATATTGTATAGTGAAGGGCAATATATCAAGTTGGTATTAAGATAAATGTTTTTGTAATCTTTTCTGAACAATAGAAGCTGGGGGATGTTTATTGTTCCAATGAACTGTCAGTACTTGGCCTTTATAAAAAATAAAAAAACAACTAATGTTATTTGTTGCTGTAGATAGTAGTAGTAGTAGTAGTTGTAGATAACACAGCAGTTAACTTCCTACTTCTCTCTCTTCACAGTGCTTTCTGGCTCCAGCGATAAGCGGCTGTACATGGGTGAAATTCAATAGCGTGTGAGTGTGTGTGTGTGTGTGTGTCTGTCTGTATGGGGATTTGAACGGGTGTCCTCTTCTGGAATCGGGTAGCAGACATTCCAGTCTAGTAACAACCTCAGGACATGGATTTCAACTTTTATTATGTTCAGTACAACAGCTTGAATTTTTTTTTTTTACTTTTTAATAAACTCACTCTTTAAAAGTGTTTGTGCCATCCTTCTATTTTAAACTGCTTCATTGCTTGCATTTGAACTGAATTTATTGCAGAAGCCCAGATTTGATACACACATTTGAGTTGACTATAACGAAGTAGCCCTCTCATGGCCCAACAAGCAGTTAAAAGATCAGCAAAGTAAAACCCTTTCACGTGAAACTAAAACGTTGCTATAATATGTCGCATATTTTCCTCATTTGAGGAAGAAAACAAACGGTGCTAGTAGTAAGTAGTACACGTGTTCTCTGTGTTTGTACATTTTGAACTGAGTGGTTCAAAATGTACAAACACATATATACTTTATACTTGAATATACTTATTGGCTCTTATATTCAAGTATAACTTGGGTGTCAGATTTTCACAGTAAGCCTTTGTATGAGATGACTCATTTTTATATCAGCTATTTTACGAGCCTACAGCTGAGTCGGGCATATTTTCACTTCACTTCCACAACCATCTGACAAAACTGCCCAAACTTTCACAAATAATGAATGTATGCAGAGAACAGCCTCGAGCTCCCCCTTTGAATGAGACATACACAAAAATGCTGAGCCTATGTCTGGGCAGACTTCTTGGTGGTGTCATATCTTCAGCCCATATTAATAACATGGTAGTAATTGACGTTTTTGGTTATTTTTTGGGTCAAATGATCCTCGCCTACTCTGCTGTGGCTTCTTTTGTCTCCCGTATAAACGCCTGCCGGGCGGCGCGCGCACCTTGGAGATCTGAACGAGGAGCTGCGGATTCCA
>OMKN01067847.1:0-13816 GCA_900302345.1 Melanonus zugmayeri
TGTGTGTTCCCGATATCATCACGACATCTTGAAAAACAGACGACGTGAACAATTCAGCACTAGGCTACAGGACCGCCGCACCGCTGTTCTTCTTATGCGGTTTAAAACCAACAACGCATCGGGATGAGGTTGCGCGCTCCGGGCTGATCCGAGAACAGCGAGTGGGGCGTGTGTTCGGAGACATCTGTGCGTGTGTGCATAAGGCTTGCCGTTTATATCGCCGAACGCGCGAGTCAACCATCGATAAATGTGCTTTTTAATCATCATGTTGTTGGTTGGTGGTAAATTTAATACCTGTGCAAATGAAATTTAAGACTTTTTAATACCTTTTAAGGCCTTAAATTGAGAATTATGAATTTAAGACTTTTTAAGACTTTTTAATAACCCGCGGATACCCTGTGGGGGATCCCGCGGCGTTCCCAGGCCAGCAGGTCCTGGGTCTACCTCGTGGTCTCCTCCCAGTTGGACGTGCCCGGAAAACCTCCAAAGGGAGGCGTCCGGGGGGCATCCTGATCAGATGCCCGAACCACCTCAGCTGGCTCCTTTCGACGCGAAGGAGGAATGTATACTGTGATTGTGCCTATATACATTTATGTTGCATGTATTGTACTGTACATTTGCTCACCTGCCCAGGGACTGGGGATGAAAATTAGCTGTACAGCTATATCTCTGCGTAATGCATCGGATTTCAAACTTGAGGTCAATGTTTTATTATGCATGGTCCCTGTTAAATTTGATGAATAAATAAATAAATAATAAATATAGCCTAATATTAAACCTGTAGTAGTATATAGTATATCTCTCTACTAAAGGAAGGAATCTCTGTCTGTCTGTATGTCCTTCGCATATCTCAAGAACCATTCATCCGATCTACTTCACACGGTTCTCGAGAACGCTGCAGGAAGCGATACCGGAGGCCAAGCAATCGGCCTGTTCCGAACAGGCACATTTTGAACGGGTACTGCACTAGTGTGGTAAATGTCTCAATGCTTTGTGGCACCAATTTTGGCGGAAAAGGTAAAACAATCGAACAGTCACTAATGCCCTAGGCCTTTCTCAGTAGCTGCATAAGAATATAAATGAATATACAACACACTTGAAAACAAATCCAAAACTATTTCACTTGTGAAAACAATACAAATAATAATAATAATGTACCTCCTATGCAACAGAACAGGACAGTTCAAAACTGCTAACTTATAGCAATTCTCCAATTCCTAGTTTCACTCCAAAAGGATGACACCAGGATCAGAGTGCCAGTTAGGCTCAAATACAGTTAATGGATAAGTAAAACAATATCCTTCTTCAAAATGATGAACTCTGTTCAAAAAATATAAATGTCCCTCATATTCAGCAGAACAGGACAGTTCAATTAGTTAAAGCTACAGTACGATTTTACGGATCAAACATAGAACACTGCTAACTTTTAGCAATTCTCCAACTCCAAAAGTATGACACCATGATCAGACTCAGGCTCAAATGCCAGTTAGGGGATAAGGAAAATAATGTCCTTCTTCAGAAAGGTGAACTATCTCTTAATTCAAATGGATAAATGCAATTAAATAGTCACAGCTCACTGAAGCTTGATGTAGCTCTCAGTCTCAGAGGGGAAAAATGTTTTTGTTCCAACTTCAACAAAAGCTGGTTCTCAAAGTTCTTGGCAATCTTGCTCTCCTTGGACTGAAAATGAGGGCAGCAGTTAAAAAGACGCTCGCAGGCAGCAGATGCAGGTAGGGGAGTGTTGAGCCTCCTGACATCTTTAACAGAGGTGGGAAGGTTTTAAGGACATCCATGTTCACAGCAGCACATGCCAGATAGCCATCAAGTAGTTTCAGGCCTTCTTGTGAATTGGACGACTTCAACGTCTTGAATAAATCTTCTTCCTCCGATGAGGTGGAATCACTTGAGAGCTGTGAGGTCTCCTCCATATTTCCCTTTATGAAGTCCAGACCTAAATATAATACACATTTAGTAATATTTCTGCATCCATTTAGAGTAACTTATAAAAAATATACAGTGCATGTTTAATCTGTTGCCAATCAATGAGCTGCTCTCATTGATTTGGTGCCTCAAGCCAGGCAAATACACGTTTTAATTCAATACATATGACATGTCTATCAAACAGCATTGTCTCTCATTTTTAAGATATATTGTATAGACTGGTTTCTCATTTACAAATGTGGTTGGATGCACGCACAGTGCATTAGTGACTACAGTGTTGTAATCGATGTATAACGGTATTATATTTTTCCTTGTAAAGGCTCAAATATAATGGAATGATAAAATGCTATTTCCAGAGAATGTGAATGTGTTGGTTTGTCTTTAATTTGCATATTAATGTAACATAGCTAATGTCTGTTTGCTAGTGTCATAAATCACTGACTCAAAGACAAATAATTTGACTGTATAAATAAATGACAGAATTTGCCCCCTTGTAATTCTAAGAAATGTTAGAAGGCTAGCTTAAGTTAACTGGGTAACGAAAATTTTTCGATTTATGAACATTCATGGCTTTCATGGTTTAGTTGTTCATTGACCATCAACCTGTCCACGTTTTGACAATATCAATGATGATCATGACAAGAATATGTCAAAGTAACAGTTACTCTAACATTCCAATCATATTTCTATGGGTACAAGACAGCTAGCCTAGGCTGCGTTTCCCGAATGTACCTTGGCGCTAAGTGTGTCGTAAAATCGCTCTTGAAGTATACCTTGAGTTCCCGAGCTGTTTCCCGAATGTACCTCAGCGCATGTGTCGTGAACGGAAGGTCCTCTACCTTGAAGCAGCCGCTTCAAGGTAGAGTTCGGGAAACACACGCGAAGTGGAAGGTCTACCTTGAAAAGTGTCTCTTGAAAACCTTCGTGAAAACTCAAGGTATGCCGGTATCGGGAAACGCAGCCCTAAACAATCAATGACATGTTTGGCAGTTTGACATTCATCATTTTATCTATCGATGGACGTAGCCTATACTATCCCATCCTACCATCTAGATAGGTAAGCTGTACCTTGGACATTCACAATACATTCAAAAAGTAATTCTAAATTACTTTTAAACAATGTATTCACATACATAGATGTATTCTTCATCTAGATTATTTGTTTGGACCATAGAATCATGTCACAGTTCATGTTTTGTGCATTTCCCCCCTATTTTGTTCATATCCCATCCCCTCCCATAATAGGCTTATAGTGCATTTATAGATTCTATATAATCTATATAATTAGCTTATCGAAAAATAAAAGATATGGACATCAAAAATCCTCTAGTTATACAGATTGGAAAATCTATATATATAATCTATATCCAATCTATCCATCAAGCCTCCTACTATACCGATCACAGAAACAAATTAGTTCTCACTAATGGGAAAACATTATCTGATTCTTATGCTATTCCTGAAAATGAATGGATATTGGATGTCCAAATAGCCAATATTATACACCACATACCTCATGTATACACTGTATACTAAAGAAAATCCACATCCATACAAATCATTAGATGCCTAATGATGTACTGTGTGGAGAGGGGTTCCATATTTTAGTTCATATTTTTCCTCTTCTGTGCAGTGGAGGTCAACTCTTTTTGATGTGATTAGGATGTTTTCACTGCATTAAAGATAAACAAATAGCAACAAATCTGGAAACAATTATGCTTCAAACTTATTTAGAAGTATCTAGCTACATTCAATGAAATTCAATGATAAATACTTCAACGTAACAAACTCATAGCTAAAAGCACCTGATCACTCATAGACAGCTAATCTGTTAATAGACTTAAACGTGCACCAGTCAGATGGATCATATTACCCAATCCAGCTAGCTATCTGACTGTGAAAGTAGTCTAGGGGCTATGCTTACTATGTTCAGTGGAGTACATTCACTTTGTAGTATAGCTAAGTGATAGGGCCCCGCGATAGGGCTTCGCGGGGCCCTATCGCAGGGGGGGCCCTACGTGATCGCATAGTCTGCGTATAGGGTGGGCCGTACTTGCCTCTAGGCAAGGGTTGCAGGCAGCATCATTCTGTTTCATTAATTTACCAATTTACCATTGTTTGCGTAATGATAACGGTGCTTAACTAGCAAACGTTATCACACCAGGAAAGCCTGTGTTAACATATCTAGCTGATGGCAGGCAGGTGTGTAGGCAGAACAGGTGAAGAGGATGAGCCATAATGCGAGGAAGATGCCCATATATGGTCATAAGACGCTGTGACGAGTGGACAGGCTCACCCATGACACGTTGTATTGCGACATCAATACGACGCATCATCAATACGGGAAAGAGTGGCGAGTCAGCATGTCCTGTCTGAAGAGAAATATAGGTAGATAGATAGATAGATAGATAGATAGATAGATAGATATAGTTTTTCTTGTCCCCGAGGGGAAATTATGCAAGATTTACTGTACACGCACATGACTTGTTACATGGGACACAACATACAAAAACAACACGAAATGACAGACAGATGCCTTTGGATGGTATTGAAAGCAGAGCTGAAGTCCACAAAGAGGATCCTGACAGAGGTGCCCGGGGAATCTAGGTGCTGGAGGAGGAGGTGCAGCAGGCAGGCCACAGCGTCCTCTGTGCCCCTTTTAGCCTTGTAGGCAAATTGGAGGGGGTCCAGTTGTGGGGCGACAACTGGCAGGATGATGTTGAGCAGTGGCTTCTCCAGGCACTTCATTATTATGGATGTGAGGGCAACGGGACGGTAGTGGTTTGGTTCTGTAGGCCTGGGTTTTTTGGGTACAGGGATTATGGTAGCAGTTTTCCAGAGGGTAGGTATTGTGGTTGTCCGGTAGGATTCACAGAAGAGTGAGTGGAGGATAGGCGAGAGTTCTGCGGCGCAGGTCTTCAGTACCTTTGCTGGAATGCCGTTAGGCCCCGGGGCCTTCGCTGGCTTGCATCGGCTGAGCTGGCGCCGTACATCCGCCTCTGTGAAGGGGACTGGTTCTGTAGGGTCCGGTAAGGGGAGAGCTCTCAGCCATCTATCGCACTCAGAGGAGAAATCCTGGGTGTCAAAGCGGGTGTAGAAAGTGTTCAGTTCCATTGCAAAGGATATTGGGTTGGTTATTGCACACGGGTTGGATTTGGGTCGGTAGCCGGTTAGGGTTCTCACCCTTTGGAATGCCTGCTTGATGTTGCCAAATTCCTGTTCCAATTTGTCTTTGAATTTTAGTTTTGCTTTGAACACTTAATTTTCTAATATTTCTGTTAGCCATTTTGAGGCTAGCCCAGTCTTTGAGCCTGAAGGCGTTGTGCTTTTCCTTTAGGTTATGTTTTATTTGGGGTGTGATCCAGGGTTTGGAGTTAGGATATTTATATATTGTTTTAACTGGAATAAATAATATGGCTATTTTCGAAACCGCATACTAACATACTACATACTACATAGTATGCACTGCATACCAGAGAGAGGGACTCAAGTCGATTGACTTGGACTCGAGTCAACTCAAGTCGCAATTATTGTGACTTTAGACTTGACTTAACCAAAATAAAAAGACTCGCGATTTGAATTAGACTTGATAATCTATGATTTGAAACTTTAACTGACTTGCAGGTATACGACTCGAAACAAGAAGTACCCCCGGCTCACTGTCGATCCAGGGCTGCAGGTCTGATTGCGATAACTTGATGCTGCTTATGAACTAAAATCATTCAATTTCACAACCTAGATTAATAATTACAGCTCAGAAAGTAACGTATACTGGCATTGTATTGTACCCCCCGGAACTGGTATTAAACAAACATGAGACTTGAAGACAAGAAACCCAGAAAGACTTGACTTGACTTTAGCTCTATGACTTGGGACTCACTTGAGACTTGCCTATTATTACTTGAGACTTACTTGATACTTGAAGGTTAAGACTTGAGACTTACTTGTACTTGCAAAATTGTGACTTGGTCCCACCTCTGCTGCATACTGCATACTAAATGAACGATTCAGTATGCAGTATGTTCACACTGAAGTATGCAGCCAAGTATCCCGGAATGCATTTCGCACCAGACGGCAGTGATAGCTGGATTTTAAAGCAGGCTGAGAACTGTTGTAATTTTCGCTCTAGGGACTGTTAATGTCACTTTATTAAGTTTTTATATTTTTTCAGGCAATAAAGTAACCATGTAGATTCAGAATAGGTGGTCATATTCTGATGTTTTCGGACATGTTATAAATAGTAGCTGCCACATTAGTTTGTCTGAATGTAAAGTGAAGCTTCATGTTTTTACTGGACAGAACAGCGCTGCCTCTGGGGCTCTATTTGTACAGATATCACATTTCAATAAACATTATAAGGCTGAATAATTATCTTGAAGCAACTGAAACAGGGAGGGTGAGAAGCGCTCTCAAAGCAGTCAACTCCGCAAAAAGTTTTGAAGGTGCGTCATCCTTCCTTAAACTCCCGGGGCTGGGATCAATATATTTTAAAAAGGAATCCCTCTGTTTTTGGAGTGCTTGCTCTTTCAATAGTCTCCTTTTCTAAATCGCAGCTAGATGATGTTTGTCATTTAATTTAAACATGATGTCGCAGTGATGGTGAGCGGCAGCCGCCAAAAGAATGCAGAACAAGAAGAATAAGCAGTTGCGGCTTTAGTAGCTTTCATTTTTTGCACTAATAAGTGCAAATACTGTTTTTTGAGCTACAAAGAGCATCAGATCCTGATGAGGCAGAGAGAATCGATAACTAGGGTGCTTTAGTCAGAGCTCAGACTGGTGTGCTGTGCTGCTACCAGCTCAAATACATTGGAATACCAATCAGTTCCAAATGTATTTTTACTGATGTAATTCCAAATGTAATTTACTGATGACTAAGTAAAGAAAAAAAGAAACAGCTTAAATATGAAACCCCCAGAGCTACAAACAAATAACAAGCGTCTGGTTTTTTTTTCTCCCTTCCACCTATGCTCATGTAATCATGTAATGAAGCAAAAATAAAACCTGGAACACAAAGAGAATTGTCAACTTCAGCTAACAAAGCCATTCGTTTCGATCGAGATCCGAGGCAAAAAAAACCTTGGCATCTTGAATGTCTAATTCCTTGAGATGAAAAGAGTGTGTGCATAACAGTGAATGAAAAGTGCGTAAGGGCACTGAGATTGCATGCGAGCTCTAACACCACTGTGCTGCCCACTCATGCAGCTGGCACCGTCGTAGGTCTGACAGATCAGTTTGACAGCTGGGTTGTATTTTTGTATTGCTCTCATCACAACCGCTGTTAGAGATTCGACATTTCTTTCCAATCTAACGTAAAAAAATCCCAGAAATTGTTCACAGATCTTGCCTTCATCATTGACATATCCAACTATAATTGTCAACTGGCATTTACATGATATGTCTGTTGTGATGATGTAGACATATCATGTCCAAGTAGACATGATATGTCTACTTGGACAGCTATGAATGGTGTAGAGTTCAGTTCGGTATCAATTTCAGCTTGTATAACACTTGCAATGCTTTCTATAATTTCGTTATGTATAGTGCTTGACATACCTCGGAATACAGTAGCACTCCCAAGGTGTTCAGCAAGTGCTTGGTCAAAACAAAGTTGCCTCTGTTTTGATTCGTTGCAGATTCGTCATGTCCCCGAAATGAAAGATCTTGTGTCCCGAGATAAATCAATCAGTTTACGCAAGATGTCCCTGTTCTTTGAGACTTGGTCGTTGTGCCGTTGAACAGAGATGGCAGCTGCCTGACTCAGAGCCTCGTCTATCCGAACTTTCCCAAACAATTTCAATTTTAAGGATGCTGTTATGTGGCTTCTTGACTTTCTGTGTCTCTCGGTGGTTCTTTGAAGATTTTTAAGGTCTGCAAATCCACTCCTCACCCAAGTGGTGGTGTTCTCTCTGTCGAATAAAATACATGGCCAGAAAAACAATTAGTTTTTTCTTTTCTGAGCCGGCTAGCCATTCTGTTCTGACGTAGGTTTCCTCAGAGAAACATCGACGGAAACCAGTACATCCCCCTTTCTCCTGTTTGAGTTGAGTTGCAGTTTTGGGGTCGGTTGCCCATCACTTTTTATTTTAAGCTGCTGTTCAAATGGTAATTTTAAGAAATTGTTTTCCAACAGGTAATCCAGGTCGCCTCCATCCATTTTCACAAGGTTGGTATTAGCTAGCTATCGTTAGCCTACGCTCACCAACCGTCATTAAAGGGGCGGTCGCCTCCTTGGGTAGGTGATTGGATTGGTTGATACAGAATGCACTTGATCGTGATTGGCTGTAATAACGGAAGGAGGCATATTTAATTTAGCCTCCCTTTGAGAGGTTTACGGGTTGCTGCTTCGTTCAAAAGACAAAGTTAGTGACGTGGAGTCGCATAACAACTGGATTATGATTGGTCGAAAAATATAGGAGAGGAGGCTGAGCATGGTCTGCCTCCTTCGCAGGGGAAATAGTTGTTTGTGGAACGCTGCTTGATAATATTTTTAACGTTAAACCACACAGATGGCGACATTTTCAGTGGATAAGTCCAATGCATCAGCATATTTCAGTAAATGTATTTATTTTGTAGAAACAAAAGTACATTTATTTTAGAGGCATTTATAAGACTTATTTATTTACATCAGTGGGTAAAAAAAACTGAGGAGGCGCTGCCTCCCTTTGATCCCTCTGTAACCTCGCAACAGCTATTGTTAGTGTAGCAGCCCTTGGCATCAATAAGACAGATTAGCGTGCTACTGGTACAAAACTTTATTCCATCTTTGAGCACCGTGAAACTAAAAACACAATATTAATATTTGCACAATCAATACATAGTTCACATTTACTTTAAAACACACACTTGATTACACAATCAACCATAAAACTCCCAATATTGTACATCATTAAACCACAATTTAATACACACAAATATATCAAATGTATCAACCAACAGCTTTCAATGCCACATACCTTGCTTCGCCTACCAAGGGTGCAAACTCTTCATTCACTTAGTGAATGGGAACAAGCGCACGGACCAAACTGCATTTGAAGAGAGAACACTTCACATGTATGCCATGTTTGATATAAATTGACCAAAATGGTATGGCAAACAAATTAAAACTTACTTGTGCTTCTCTGCTCTCTTTGCTTCTCTACTCAACGTAACCTGCTCTGTGTAGCCACCCAGGTGAGTGTGGCAAACCCAGGTGTGGTAATTAGCACAGGCAATTAGCATGTGGAGAACCCCAGAACATGAATGGTTCATAAAATAGACTCTAGCCACTAGAGGCCACTAACACCTCTGGCCACTAACAGTTAGCCATAGCATTAGTAGCATTCATCCATGATCGACCAGCATCCTAAAACAAGGACCCTCTCATTATTAATAGGTATCTGTTATACCTATTAATTCAATTAAATGAATCTAATAAAACTATATAATACAGAAATATAAAAGTAACAGTATAGTTAGTTATATCCATACATTTACATAAATATAAATGTATGTATAGTTACAAACAATTCCAGCCATGTTTGCTGACAGATTAAAATTTCTATGTACTATTAACAACTTCTTCACCACTGGTTTGTAACTATTAAAATACTTCATGTAGGTATGGTAAACAAGTTGTCTATAAAGTATGATAATGCAGTTATCAAACACCTTATAAATGGCCCTATTAATGAAAAAGAAATCATGTATAACAGTATTTATAAATGCTTAACATAGTGTTTAATAATAGCCTAGTAATGATTTTTTTATGTATTATTCATGTTTTACTAATGATTGTTGCCCCCCCGGCAACAATCCAGAGCAGCAACTTAACAATTGCAGTCGACTTCTGTCTCTCCCCCCACCCCAAAGCTGTAAACCTAGGGGAAACACTGAACACTGTAGTATTATTGGCTGTCTAAGTGTGTGTGTATATACCAGTTCACCTTAGTATTTGTGTATGGGCTATGTACGGCACTAAATACAATTTTCTGGTAAAGTATGATGAGTAAGGGGGGCCCCCCACACAAGGAGTAGCCTAGGGGCCCCTGACCACCTTAATCCTCCCCTGATTATAAATTAACCTACTAATCAAAAACAAATAATTTGTAACAATGTTTATCAATACTTAACATATGTGTTAAGTATTGTTTGTTTGCCTGTATTAGTAGTGTTTATTAATTGCTTTGTAATTATTTAATAATGTTTGATGATTTTGAAAATTGTTGATGTTTTATAAAGGATGAATTAACTATGAACTAATACGTTGTAAATGCTTTATAGTGTGTAGTTATTATAAAGTGTTACCCATATATTTTTTACAGTCTATGGTTTAATCGGTTCATTTTACAGTTTTTATATTGCTCTTAATACTAATTAATACAACTAGCATTCAGATTATTTTGTGTGTGTAAAAGTAGGTTACATATTCATACACTACTGTAGTTATATTTGTTATTGTTTTGTTATGTGCAAAACTTATTGTCTGTAGAATTGTCACTGTGGCTGAGACCAAGGCTGGTGCAATGTGTGTTCCTTGTCGGCTTATATCCGCTGTTCCCCGATGTAAACAAATAAAACAAGTCTCTCAGGGTCTCAACACCTACCTCAAGAGTCTCTTATCCTCACTCAGTTTTCCACCTTATTTCACCGTTTTTCTTTTTTTGCATTTCTCCATTGGCCCCAACAGTAAACGAAGGTACATGGAACACAGTCATTGCTGGACTTGTCTAAGGGGGCACCTTGGATAACATTCTTTCATTATTTATGTGACATGTTTGAAAAGGCAGATGCTATCTTTAGAAGAAGCACACTTAAAACTATTTTCACTCATTAAAGTTTTACCTATTTTTGGAACACATTTTTAAAAATAGCAATGCAACAGAAAACTATGAATAATAGAGTGAGACATTGAACAACCCCACAGCAATATGTTTGAAAGGTCCACACCCAGAGCTACAACAAACAAGCTAATGCAAGTTTTATAGCACATATTATTGACTGCAAACAGCGTACATATTAGGCCTACTGATGAAAATTGTTTATACATGTATATAGATCAAATTTTGTTTGTTTAGTTAGTCCAGTTTGAATGTAAGGCAGTTGGTAATTCAATTTCCACAAATCAAATTGTTAATGATCCTATTACATTCCACCTACAATTTGACGAGCAAGTGCGAGAATCAGCCTCATTAATTGCTAGTATAGGACTACAGAGTAATATAGGTAGAGACATGCACTTCAACATGTCCCAAGAGAATGCTGAATTTAGCTCATCTAGCATATGCTTAATTTATTCACTCCCACTGCATAGGCCTAATACAAATGACTGGGGGAATTATGGACAAGTCAATATAAGAAGAATACATTCAGTTAACTAAAAGCTTACAAGATGTCTTGTTCTAATGTTTTTTTTTGTTCTAAAGTATGGAAGTGTACGCCAACCAAATGAAGGATAGACCTACATTCTTTTGGTCAATCATGCCATCAAAATGAACAAAAATAAGTAAAGTATTTCACTAGACTGACAACATTTAGGAGTCGGAGAAAAACATCTCTGCTCTCCGTTTAATTGGGAATGTTGAATTCCACCAGCCTTGGACTTTAGTTCTGCTTATGTAAAATAAACTGTAAAAAGCAACTGGTCAAGTTACCTTAGTAAAATGTATTCTTCTTCACTTCTCAAACTTGTAATATTCCTAGTTAAAGAAAAATTTGACAATTTGGTTCCTTGATTATGGATAACCAACTAGATATACGGTACATTCTCATTTCATTCAATTTCATTTGAATTTCGTTCATTGAAAGTCTAAAATAAACAATGTAAGCATATGTTGCATGTACTAAACCATGCTCTATCCATAGTGCATACTTCAACCATCTATCTTCTAATGTAAAGCGCAATTTAAGATCTCACTACGTCAGCAAAAAGCAAGGGGTATACAATTAATCTTGGAATTAATATCTAGCGTTAATTACTGTTGTTTCTGGCCGTGATCCAACGCCTTCCATTGGCCTACTTTACTTTGAAGTACAGGAAGTAGCCTACAGCCATTTGAGTCATTGTTGTG
The DNA here is from genome assembly GCA_900302345.1 of Melanonus zugmayeri. NCBI lineage: Eukaryota > Metazoa > Chordata > Actinopteri > Gadiformes > Melanonidae > Melanonus > Melanonus zugmayeri. The sequence goes on from OMKN01067847.1 coordinate 11,988, forward strand.
TGGGCGTATCAGACTTCTATTACCTCAATCCTTGAAGTCAACAGGGTTAGGGTTTGCGTTTTCTGTTGAAGAAGCATTTGCCTCTGTGTGTGTGGGAAGGAAAGAGAGGATGAACACATGCATCCTTGGGGAGTCTGGCATTGCATCTTGCATGGGTCGGCAGGTAAATTCCATCCCAGATTTTTTTTCCAGGCTTGCTCTTTATATTTTTTAAGAATTGCATTAATTGCATTTAAAGACGCAAGGAAAAATGTCCCTGGTCACTTCCCTGGTCATATTGGGCACCTATCTAACAATATATACCAAAAAAACAACAAAAATCCCATCAGATTTTCTTCTAGTAAAACAAAATATGACCGAACGATCTGGCACGTTTCAACTGGAAATACATCACACTAATGCTGCTTTTCCATTGACCAGCACGGCACGGTACAGGATGGCACGCATACCTATCCTACCCATGCCGTGCCGCCCGGTATGCTTTTCCATTACACAACAGACCCATGAAGCGAGCCGAGAAAGTAGGAGTTAAGCGGAGTAGCGTCAAAATGCTGCGGAGACATGCGTTTCCTGATATCGATGTACCTTAACGGTTTTCGAGGGATACGTTTGTACACACACACACACACATACTGTAGGTAAGGTACATTCGGGAAACAGCTCGGTAGCTTAAGGTATACCTTAAGGGAGATTTCGCGACACGTAGCGCTAAGGTACATTCGGGAAACGCAGCCTAGAGCCAGCGGTAAATCAGCCAAGAGCTGCAGATCAGTTCATCGGATCATGATCATGATGATGACGGACGTTGACCGGCCGATCAGCTCAGGAGTCGGGCTGCTAGCAGCTGAGATGACCGGCTGCTCTCACCCGGCCAGCGGCTCCTCATGGCCGAAAACATCGGAGCAAATTTCGAAACAAGCATTAATTTAGATAAACTGACTACATATTCTGAATCTATATGGTTACTTTCTCGCCTGAAAAAATATTAAAACTTAATAAAGTGACATTAAATTACAACTGTTTACAGCCTGCGGTTTCGCTGGCTGTACAGCCGAACTCTCTCTCTCATGGGATGACATATTTTTGTCGATTTCCATTGACCAATCAGTTGGCAGTGGAAAAAGAAAAAGCATGCATGAGCACGATAGTGGAAAAGCGGCATTAGGCAGATCTATGCTCTAGAATTGCCGCTTCTGCGCGACTTTAAGCAGCCTCACCTGGCCCGAGGCACACTGATTAGGCTCTGGGGCTGGGTGCACACCTGTGGTGCATCAGGATAATCAAGGCCCACGGGTTAAACAAGCCATCACCACACACACTTGAGAAGAGCGCGGACATGTCAAGCATCTACTGCCTGCAAAACTATCTCAACCCTGCAATAAACGGTTTACAACATACTACCTGTGTCCTGGTCATCGGAGGAGCCCAACAAAAGCCACTTCGGTGGCGTGTAGCAGGGTCATCTGCTACACTGGCGCCCAATGTGGGGCCTCTCCGACCCGGAAAGGGACACAGAAGGCCTGCCTGGGCAGCCACCTTCCACCATCAGCCCTTTCCCCGGCGGCAGCAATGTGGGCTGTTCTGGGCCCTCCATTGAGCTACCACCAGCCCAGCTGTCGAGCCTCACCCAACCCATCCAGACAGCCCCAGCAATGGCTAGCAAATGTACATTGGCCCATTTAAAGGATTTTGTAAACATCCATCCATATACATACTGTTGATGAGAGTGACTGGGCGTCTGCCATTCATGCTGGGTTACAGGGCAAGGCTTGCAGCGTTCATGCCGGGTTAGTACTCATTCATGGTGGAGCTGGCGTCCAGGGCCGCCA
>OMKN01067853.1:0-12026 GCA_900302345.1 Melanonus zugmayeri
TTTTTGTTTTTTCATAAAAATCTGAACCTGCACTATGTAATGTTTTTTCAATGTCTTTTTTCCAAAATTGTTTTACATTTGCGTATACCAATAAAACCCATCCTTTGCTTCAAATTGCTTCACTCTTCTCTCTTCCCTTTATATTATGCCTTCTACCTCTGTCGCTTGCAATCCCCCCATGATTCATGGTTCTCCACAGATCAAATTTGTTTGGAGAAGAAGAAATCCCTGGGTTGATTGAGCCTTGGGTGGATTGGTTCTATTCTTTGATGTAAAATAAATTGAACAAAAGTGATGGTTGCGGTGGAAAAGTTACATAGTGCAGGTTGAAATTATTATAATTTTTATTTGTTGTTGGTTGTTCTTAATATTCAATTTCTCAAAGCATGTCTGCCAGTGAATTTCATTACTCCAGGATACTTTATCTGGGAGTTTAATAGGCTTTTAGTTTTATAGAACAGTATTAGGAATGCACTGACACCACTTGTTCACTTCTGACAGTCCTGAGTCCTAGTTTAATTATATTCTGTGTATCCTGAGTGTGGTTCTGAACTGAGTATTTTTACTGAACAGTAATTAAGTTTGGCATGACATGTAGGCTAATGTATGTTAGTCTCCTTTAGAGTTACCCAAGTTATGTTAAGACCTGAACCTATATTGGTACTGAACCTATATTGGTTCAGTCCCCCAATCACTCAAACGGGCTGCTGTCACCCCCATCATCAAAAAACCTGGACTCAACCCTGATGATATGCACAATTTCCGGAACATATCCAATCTCCCCTTCTTGTCCAAAATACTGGAACGTGCTGTCGCCTCCCAACTCAAAACCCACCTCACCTCCAACGACCTGTTCGAACCTTTTCAATCCGGTTTCCACTCACGGCACAGCACAGAAACAGCCCTCCTCAAAGTCACCAACGACCTCCTCCTCTCCTCAGACTCTGGTCACCTCAGCATCCTCATCCTCCTCGACCTTACTGCAGCCTTTGACACCATCAGCCACACTATTCTTCTCTCCCACCTTGAATCCTCCCTCAACATCAGTGGTACTGCCCTCTCCTGGCTAAGATCATACCTCACAAACAGTTCATCTACATCAATAACTGCACCTCCTCCACTGCTCCCCTGTCCCAAGGCGTCCCCCAGGGCTCGGTGCTTGGTCCCTCTTGGTAACATCATCCGCCATCATGGTCTCCGCTTCCACTGTTACGCCGATGACGTCCAGCTCTACATCTCCACCAAATCCATCACCACTGCTACTCTCTCCACTCTGACCAACTGCCTCACTGACATAAAATCATGGTTGCAAAGTAACTGTCACGTCCTGCCCGTTTCCTTTTGTTTTTCCCCTTCTCTGTCGGTTCTATGTTCTGTTTTCTATGTTTGTGTGTTTGTTCTATGTTTTTGCCCTTGTATATTGACGATATACTTATTTTTTCAAAAAACCAGGAGGAACACGTACAACATGTGAGGTTGGTGCTCCAAAGACTTTTTGAAAACAAACTATTTGTAAAGGCCGAAAAGTGTGAATTTCACGCCACGTCTGTAAGCTTTTTGGGTTTTATTATCGAACAGGGACAGGTGAGGACAGATCCGGCCAAGACGCGAGCAGTAGCAGAGTGGCCAACACCTTCCTCCCGGAAGCAGCTGCTACAATTCCTTGGATTTGCCAACTTCTATAGGAGATTCATCTGGGATTTTAGCAAGGTCGCAGCCCCACTCACCCGACTCACCTCAACCCTGTCTCCGTTTTCCTGGTCCCCGGAGGCGGAGGCAGCCTTCATCCACCTTAAACAGCTCTTCTCATCCGCTCCTATCCTGAGGCACCCAGACGCGTCGAACCAGTTCGTGGTGGAGGTGGATGCTTCGGACTCCGGTGTTGGGGCCGTTCTCTCACAACGTTCTTAAGCAGACATGAAAGTACATCCATGTGCCTTTTTCTCCCAACGTCTCTCTCCTGCAAAACGAAATTACGACGTGGGGAATCGGGATCTCCTGGCGGTAGTGCTGGCCCTGGAGGAGTGGAGACATTGGCTTGAGGGGTCGGAACAGCCATTTGTGGTATGGACAGATCACAAAAATCTCTCATACCTCCGCACTGCCAAACGCCTTAACTCAAGGCAAGCACGATGGGCCTTGTTCCTTGGAAGGTTCAATTTTACTCTCACCTACCGTCCTGGCTCCCGGAACGTGAAGCCTGATGCCCTCTCCCGACAGTGGGCGGCTGAAAAACCAAATCTGGTGCCAGAGACCATTCTCCCTTCGACATGTGTGGTTGGGGCGGCGATTTGGGAGATCGAAGGCTTGGTACAGGAGGCCCAACGCAACCATCCTGATCCAGGTAACGGTCCTGCTCACCGGCTGTTTGTGCCTAACTCCACCAGGTCCCAGGTCATCCAATGGGGGCACTCCTCCCGACTCACCTGCCATCCCGGTTTCGCCCGCACCCTGGCGTTCATCAGACGGAGGTTTTGGTGGCCCTCCATGGTACAGGACGTCCGTGCCTTCGTGTCCGCCTGTTCGGTCTGCGCCCGGAGCAAGTCCTCCCATCAAACCCCGGCGGGCCTCCTACACCCTCTACCCACCCCTGGTCGTCCTTGGTCCCACATCGCGGTGGACTTCGTCACCGGTCTCCCTCCATCTGACGGCAACACTACCATCCTAACAGTTGTCGATAGATTTTCTAAGGCAGTTCATTTTATTCCATTGCCAAAACTACCTTCCGCCAGGGAGACGGCGGACCTCCTGGTCCTACATGTTTTTAAGCTGCACGGGATCCCTATGGACATTGTTTCAGACCGGGGGCCGCAGCTCTCTTCCCAGGTCTGGAAGGCGTTCTGCCAGGCTCTGGGTGCCACCGTGAGCCTCTCTTGAATGACAGATAGAGGCTGACACAAGCCCCGTTTACACTGCTGTTTCAATGTTCAATGTTCACCTTCGGGCGGCACGGGACAAACAAACAAACAGGCTGTTTTCAAAACTGCATGCTATACTAGTAGTACGTACTGATTTGGCCAAAATGTAGTATGCAGTATGCTAGTGCGAACAGAATCTGCAGTATGCCAAAAATACCCGGATGTCGTACTGATTCGGAAAGAATCCCAGTATGCATCCGACCAGACTACCTCACCTACTGTGTCCCACAATGCAAAGCGCTGGAACAGCCGCCGAGTGACCGGCTGCTCTCACCCGGGCAGTGGCTCCTCATGTCCGAAAACGTCAAACAAACAAACAGGCGTTATTTGGATAAACTGACCACGTCTTCTGAATCTACATGGTTACTTTCTCGCCTGAAAAAAGCAGTTTTCAACCTGCTTTAAAATCCCGCTATCGCTGCCGGCTGGTGCAAAATGCATTCTGGGATACATGGCTGCATACTTCAGTGTGAACAGACTGCATACTGAATCGTTCATTCAGTATGCAGTACGTTAGTATGCGGTTTCAGCCACAGTCCAACAGAACTGAAACGCGTGTGACGATATGTTGCTATGCCATGTTTTCTCCTCGTGTGGGGGAGCTACGTAACATCCGGTTGTTTTTGCCGTCGCAGAGGACGGCAACAAATTAAAATATGGAAGCCGGCACGCCACAACGGGTGTGACGTTTTGAAGTCAGTTTGACAGTCTGATCACACGTTGCTCGCACAAATCCGCCATTGTACGCATCAACACGCTGTATACGATGCACAGCAACTGTGCTTGCGTTTCAAGAGTGTTTAAAATGGTGCTCGTAGTACGTACTGATTTGGCCAAAATGTAGTATGCAGTATGCAGTATGCTAGGGTGAACAGAATCTGCAGTATGCCAAAAATACCCGGATGTCGAACGGCCGCGGAGTGACTGGTTGCTCTCACCCAGGCAGCGGCTCCTCATGTCCGAAAACATTACGTACATTTCTGTTTCCGAAATTGCATACTATTGCATACGTTTCGAGAGATGATGTGTCGCGTTGGCATTCCCATCTCATGCAAATCAGGGGCACCTAGCACGACGCGATGCCTCTGGAAACTCGCATACAAACCTTTTAAACTAACCGTTGTTGATCTAAAATAAAGACAGATTCAGCAACTGTGTGGCTTATTTCTCGCCTCAAATGTTTTCAGAAACACATTTCGGTTAACTATTTTTGTACAAAAGTTTTCGAACAGAAAGTTGCTAAAAAAGCCACCATGTTGGTCCGTTTTTAAATCCGCGAGCAGCCCAGTGAGTGAATGTGTTTGTCCAATCAGTTGAAGGCGAGCACCTGTGATCTGGGAAGCAGTGCGATCCCTTGCATCAAAAAAAGCCCCTGTGGATCCTTACGTTACCATGACAGACATGCGGCCGATGCTGTTGCGTCACACGTCACGCCTCTGATTCCGGAAAGCCAGCATGCTGTGTAAAAGCACCCATGGTTGCGGCATTATGGATGACGGATTTGTTCTGTGTAAAAGCGAGAGAGAGAGAGAGAGAGAGAGAGAGAGAGAGAGAGAGAGAGAATTGCACAGACCTCCCATATTTCTTCCCTTCATGTAAACCCATGGTCATGTGTATGGCTAGGTGGGGGAGGGTGTCTCCCACCTACCCCTCCCCTCCCAGATGGTTGTACCTCCAGCAGACTGTCTACTGGTGACCACATTATCAGCAAGACTCCATTTCAACACGTTTGTCACAGTTGGGCAAATGCATACTAGGGGTCCCATCGCCCGACACACACATGCACGCACACATACACACATTTGTGCTGAGGGGTGCACACCCCTCTCTGTGTTCCAGTTTACATCAGCGCAATGTAATGTATGTTGATTGGTGTGTGCGTGTGCATGTGTGTGCGTTCTCTTTTCACACATGCTGATCCCAGACATTGGTTACTATGGAGACAGAGCTCAAATCTACCCGTTGATGAAGGGCATCCACTCTGCTGCTGCAAACACACAATGGAACACACACACACACACAGGCCCACTGACACACTGACACACTTGCTGCAGTCTTATTGCTAGCACATGCACACAGCACTGCAGTACCGCATGAGACGACACAAGGCCAACCAATCACCAGGATTTTAGAAAACACACCTCTGAGCCAGGGCCAATCAGCACCTCGCCTTAACCCCTGCATTGGCACTGCCACCAATCACAGCCATAGTTCAATCTTTGGAAATCCCTCTCAAGCAAAGACCAACAAATGAGAAGTTCTCTCTAAAATATGAGCACAAATAAAGGATTACCCAAATAATAACATACACAATATCAAGTGAATATAATCTGATTCATATTTCTAGATGGAAGAAAGAACATCAGCTAAAAGAGCTGAAGAAGAGGAGGATGGAAATGAAGAGGATGAGGAGGGTAAGAGAGAGGTAGACCGAGAGAGAGAGACTGTGCTATAGAGGGCTTGTGTGTTGCTTCTCTGACCTATATTTACTGCCCCTCTACCAGTGAGGTCAAATGCAACGAGCCCCACCAGCAGGAATCATGTAGTGTGTGTGTGTGTGTGTGTGTGTGTGTGTGTCATTGGTGAAGAGCTGCCACAGGGGATCCCAATCCTGTACAGAATCGATGGCAGGCTCTTCAACCTCAACAGGTTCAAAGCCAAAAGCAGAGTCAGATATGCAACCATCATGGAGCTTCCGTACGCAGACGATAACGCCATCACAGCACACTCCGCAGAAGACCTCCAGGGAATCCTGAATGCCTTTGCCTACCTTGGCATACAGAGCCCTTGGTCTAACCCAAAACATCAAGAAGACTCAGGTCCTACATCAACCTCCACCCAACCAGCCATCAACCCAGAAAAAGGCTCCACTTTCCCCTGCCCACACTGCACCAAAATATGTGGATCACGGATTGGCCTCTACAGCCATCTCAAGACCCACAATTAGAGACCCTACAAAGAGAGGACAGTCATACAGACCGCCGAAGATGATCTCTCTACATGCCATCTACATGTTTTCCCCGACAGAATCTCCTTAACTTCAACTCAACACATTACTTTAATTGGATTTGTGTCAAATGAACGAGCAACTGATTTAATTAACGTCAGACCTCTGGTTCCAAACACCAACAACACACAGCATAATGATTACAGGCCAGCATCAAAACATGGAAACCATGGCGCCTAAAATACATAATGCCACATTTGACTCCTTTGCTGTATGATTCTGTAGTATTAGACTTAATATTAGACACTTATGTAGTATACAAGTGTTTATTGACATAGTGCCACCAGGCTCAAGTCCATCATGTATTTTGATTAAATGTGTCTAATATGTGATTCAGTTAAGGTTAATTGTGTTATTGTTATGAACTAGGTTAAGACCCAAATGCATGACCCAAGTAGACAGGAAAATATAAACAAAGGATTTAATAAAGGATAGCAGGCTAGTACAGGCAGAGTAAACAGACAGGCGGGGGCTCGGCAATGACAGGGTAATCAGACAGGCGGGGGGGGTACAGCATCGGGCAGGGTAGTCAAACAGGTGGAGAGTCGGCAACGGCGGGGTAGTCTGGCAGGCGGACGTTTGGCAAGGTAGTCGTACATACGGAGATTCAGCGGCAGGCTGGAGTAGTCGGGCAGGCAAGAGTTTGTCGACAGGCTGGAAGAGGCGTCAGGCGGGCAAGGGGTCGGCAACAGGCTGGTAGGAAAACTGGATAGCAGGGAAGTAGCGAGGGCCGAGGTTTGACGGGTTCATGAAACAGCGATATAGCGGCGAATGGATGGAAAGCTGGGGTTTAAATACTAGTGGCTGAGTGATTGATGAACTACAGGTGTGAAAACTGAGCAGGTGAAATGAATGAAGCAATCAATGAGAGGGAGAGCGATTGGCTGCCTCTAATATGAAGGCGAGGCTGACCTAGTAGGCGGGACAGATCTAGTGGGCGTGACAGTTATGGGATGTAGTCCATCTGCTCAACACTATTCTCATTCCCATCACGTTTTGATTTCATCGTCCATGGTGTCAAATTTCTTCTGAAGACCCTCGGACAGCTTGGGACAGGTTGACTTCATGCCCCTCCTGCCACCGATGACGTCAGGGTGATGTAGTAGTGTGATAAATGATCGGGAGTCGGCACATGATGTTTTATTTTAACATTTTACCGGATGCCACTCATACTTTGATTTCCTGCCTGGTGCCTTCTGCTCTGTGTAGATTGACGCGGCTTGGACACGGCGGTCCGGCGAAAATAGTCACGTATACGTGAACAACACGCGCCCGGTGATAATCATCCTGAATTTCTATTTCGTTTAACTTCTTAATTGAATTCCTGAATCACAGAAAAAGTGAGCAGGGATTCAGGGGCTGGAACCAGGCAAGATTTTATTGTACAGAATGACCATACTGCAGCACATTGGACTATAAAACACATTGACTGAATACAACGATAAAAATGATAGTAACATTAGTAATGGAAGGAACCCAGCTGATCTGACAACAGGACCAGGAACAACCAGAACCACAATGAATAGAGAGTAAGGCTCTTGAACTGGTGCCCTATAACTCCACCACCACCACCAATTTCACAGGCACATACCTGCCCTTGTGACAGTGAACTTTTATGATTCTGACTTGTGGTTGTTGCAATAACCTCTGTGACATATTCAAAGAAAGGGCTGGAAATGCCGGGGTCATATCACAACGAAACACATACACACAGAAGCCCAAAATAATCACACAAAGGTTCATGGAGGAGAGGAGAGGAGGTTTTGCTGACAGGGTTCATTACCCCCATCAAGGTCAAGATAAGCCATCACACTATGCTGTTCTCAAACACTGCATGTGTGTGTGTGTGTGTGTGTGTGTGTGTGTGTGTGTGTCTAGCTGGCACGGGTATTGATTTTGAAAGCTGATTGGTGCCTTGACTGCTGACTGCAGGGAAACTCAAGCCAGCCTCCACTATAAATACTTCTTCCTGTGTCTCAGCGATGGCAGGTTACATCATATCCTGTTCCTGTGAATGCACACTATTGTCACTACAGCCTTCCTCCCCACGCCTTCCTTCCACACTTTGATCAGCGACTTTTTATAGTTTAGCTAACCCAAAACTAAGCTAAACTGAAACCAACAGAAATGAAAAGCTATGTTCAGACAAAGCTTTTCAGTCATGTTGGTTTCAGTTTTTCAAAGTTTTGGTTGGGCTCTATTTTCAAACAAAGTGTCCTAATATAAAACAGAGCATGCAACTCCCTGCCTGGTGCTTTTGGTGCGTTCCATTTGTACTGGGAGGTCAGATTTTCCGAGTTTGCCGCCGGAAGTGACGTCAGGAACGCCCCCTGAAGTCGGATTTCCCACTCCGCAAGTGGGAAGAAACTCACAACCCTGACCTCAACACTCAAGATGGCAGCACCGCGTATCAACATAAGTGGAAGCTGTAGTAAATACTGTTTAATAATAATAAATAATTATTACTGATATAATAATGATATATGATATATTTATATAATGATATAATAATATAATAAATAAATGAATAATATAATAATAAATACTGCTTTTCCGACTTGTTAAAGACGCAAGGAAATGAAAAATGTATTTTCAACCGTTTTAGGTCACTCCGCTGGTCATATTGGGCACCCATTTAACAATATATGCCAAAAAAATACCTAAATCCCATTTCCTCGTATCCTTATCTCAAAATCCCATCAATGATCTTCTACTAAAACAAAATATGATGTATTTCTACGGCCTTGCTAGTCTTTTTCTGACGCACTGAGGTCCGGATATGATGCGCTGAGGTCCTGACCATTTCTACCAATCAGCGCGTACAGACACAGGTAGTAGGCGGGTAGCGAAGAAGAGCTTCATTAGCTCGCTAGCTATCAGTAGCGTGGTACGTCGGTGTGTTTTCGGATGTTCGTCTCTGGGTCAAAATACCCTGGTTACGGGCCAGAGGGTTGGGGTTTAATCATTTTGAGGAAGCTGGTATAACGTTATGTGATTTTGGAGGCCGCCCATTATTTGACTTTTTTGACGACATCGGCAGTTATGCAGCCGATGTGTCCCGATTTTTAAATAAGTATAAAAAGTAGAGCAGACTGCAAACTATACTCAACACTGACTTTTGAATGTGTGGTTCACTACATTATATACATAATGTCTCACCAGTCATAAGCCGTGTAATAACCGGCGTGCGGATGCACACGTACGTTGGTGATCGCAGTAAAATCAGTTCAACCATTTATTCTATACATACACACAATACAATAACGGGGGTGATGGAGGTGTAGACGGAGGCGAATAGTCCTCTACAACGGAATGTAGGCTAACATCCAATGTTGCTATGACACGCCCACTTTTCAACGATCGAATCAAATTCCTCCCAACATTACGTCCCGCCCAATATCGCGAGGCCATCGCCTCGATCGGCTCTTCCGACGAGATCTGGCCCGTTTCAACCGGAAATACGTCACACTAAGGCAGTTCTATGCTCTATAATTTCCGCTTCTGCTCGACTTTAACTGGAACGCGAACTGGGACCAACCAGAATGTAGACTATGACAAGTGTAGTATTTAAAATATGCATAACCTCTGTTTTTACGTGTTGATATATGGACATGTATTCAACTGTTTTATTGGACCAATTTACTGCTGCAACACAAGACCTGCGTGACTCACAAGGAGGGGAAGTAGCCAGCCATGTTGGTCTAAAAGAGCTCTGCTACTCCACCCACTGGTGAGAGGGGAACACTACATCCCTTGTCATGTTAATGCGCTGTGGTTCACTATCACCGGTCCACACCCAGCCATGTGTGCTTGTTCATGCACACACTGCACACACACACACACACGCCTGCAAATGCGCCCCTGCACACACACATACATAGAGAGTGTACATGTGTTTCTATTGGCAGGTGTGTCTGATCATTGCCACCACTCATCTACTGTATCCCAGGGGACCCCACCCCATCCCCCGACACCACCAGCACCCCTCCTCTCCATCTCACACCACCACCACTACCATCTATCCCTCCTCCCACCTCTCTACCGTTTTCTCTCTCTCTGTGGTCAATAAGGGGTTTTAAATGCTAATGATATGCACTCGGTTAACAAAAGGCTGCAGTCCCCCCCCCTCCATTATAGAGTCCCTTCAGATACACACACAAACACGCACACACAGACACTTTCTCATGCACATGCATTCACACACATACACACACACAAAGTAGCCAGCACCAATAGCAGCTGTTCTCTGTGGGCCTCTTATTTCAAAAACCCTGAAAGATTTAGCTGCCTTTTTTATTTTGAATATATACACACACACACACGCAGACACACACATAGGTGTACGATCAAACATACATACACACAAGCACACTCACCACATATTAATGTATTGCACCAGAACCAACTGTCATTAACTGTAAACGTTTCTGTCCACTTAGTTGTAGTCTGTGTGTGTGTGTGTGTGTGTGTGTGTGTGTATGCACGTGTATGCACGTGTGTATGAATAATTGATGATCAAGGGGATCGTGATGTCATCGATAATGGAAGAGAGCATGTGTGTGTTAGACACACCCCATCTGCTCACACACACACACACACACACACACACACACACACACACACACAAGGGTATCATTCACATCTGGTACAGATGGTCTTGTCACACGAGGATCGCTGGGAGCCCACAGGGCAAAACAAGGCCCCTGCAGACCCCCAAATGAAGAGAAAAATAGATACATCTTATGATGTTACTGGAATGATTGCTTTGATTTACTCATCTGACCATTCTCTAACATGTCAAAGTCAACATACTTCCATTTCCAATTTAAAATAATGAATCTATTTACGTGTCATGTCTAGTATTTTGACATATTAGTTTGTTCTGTATGCCTCTGCACTTCCTATTGAATCAGCAGAATATAGGATCATGTTGTTTGACTTAACAATCATGTTGCATAATAGAGAGTATTACAAGCTTAGTAATTACAATTGTAGAGAGATTAATAGATTCAATTTAAACTGTACAGTAGAGAGAGTCATCCCCCTCATGACATCATCCCCCTTTATAGACACAGAGTGGAACATCCCATAATATGCATCATTCACTTCCCCAGTTTACACAACAACTCACTTACAATAACCCTGTTGTATCCTGTGGCCTGGTTTCCAGAGCAGGAACCTCCATATCATGTACCACGTAGAGACATGTGTACATTAGAGCAGGATTAGTGGGATGGAAGGCAGATTAAAACTATAATAAATATAAGGAGGTGGGCCGGATTGATGGACGACACCATCAATTCCGATTAATAGATAATGATAAACTCTGAGGTTGCATTTAATGCTCTGTACAAGACATGAAAACCACAGGGGCCAGATATATAGAACATGGGCCCCTAGGCTCTGTAGGGCCTACATATACATTTCATTTAATATGTAGTCTCTTCACAAACTGGCAGATTCTCTCTCTCTCTCTCTCTCTCTCTCTCTCTTCTCTCTCTCTCTCTCTCTCATGATAAACAATAGTACCAATACATTCTCCTTGTTGGAAATTAAACCCACCAGAGTTGGATTGACCTACTTCCCCCTGTGTTACCAAAGAAACCGAGAAAAACAAAGACAGAACTGGGCCAGCTGTGTACTGTCACACACACACTCGCTCGCACACACATACAGAACACACACACACACACAAGCACACACATACACACGCACATATACATTAGGGTGTCCTCTAGCCCTTACATAACAGCTTGGTAGTGTGTGCAGGGCTATCAGTTTACAATCAGAAGAGCCAAGAAGGGCGTGGCTCTCTCTCTCCCCCTCCCTCTTTTCATGTGTGTGTGTGTGTGTGTGTTCTGTATGTGTGTGCGTGCGCAGGTGCGTGCGTGCGTGTGTGTAGTTGCATAACGACAAGGGTGGCGGTGGTCTTTACTGTGTTCAAGTGTTAAACCATGTTTTGCCTGCTTGGAGCAATCCTGCAAGACATGATGAGCTTTAGCACACACACACACACACACACACACACACACATGAAATCCAGGCTGACCTCTACTTCTTCTTATGTTCCTCTGAGGGGTGTTTTATTTGAACATAGCCTC
>OMKN01067855.1:0-10947 GCA_900302345.1 Melanonus zugmayeri
TAATCTGTGTACCCCTCACTTCATTTTGTTGCCTAACTATATATTTGAAAAGGATATATATATGAATAACTCTGTATATGTCATGTATGTAGGCTATGTACAGTATGTACTGTATGTATCTATGTCGTGTGTGTGTGTGTGTGTATATGTATGAAGTGTGTTGTTGTGTTGAATGTTTTGTGTGCAATAGCCTTGTATGTCCTGTAGCACGCTGCCTGAGTGAAAATGGTACAATCTTAAACACTAATAGAGGTACATAAACATTGTGTTGTATTCCTTTTTTTATACAAAATAAATGAAATGCTGAAATAACCGTGTGTGTGTGTGTGTTGGATAGTTGGATAGTTCTTCTTCTCAAATGATTGACAGTGCAGTTGTTCACTCTTGCTCTTAAGCCTTTAGCTCTGAATGATGTGCAGGTCCCGAGATGTCTACCTGTTGTGACCATGTCGGAGAAGTAATCAAAATTTGCTGCGTTTGATCCAGACATGCTCTGACAAGGTCACGAAAACGCTCGTTTCAACACGAAAAATCCGGAAATTCTGCCTGCGCTCTATAGCGACCATTAATCATGGCTCGCTTTCTTAATAAAAATCAATTTGAAGGGTGACGTCGGGAAGCGTAATGGAAAGTTGGGTTCGGGGCGGCCAGGTTGAAACTGGTTTATAGTATAAAAGGGAATGGCTATTTGTAATTTGGCTGGGGGCGCATTCAGAAGGAAAAAAAGGCCCTGGGAAGGGTTTCTGGCTTTAAGGGGGCGAGTGGGAGAGGCTGACAAGAGTGTGGTCTTGGGAGAGTTGGTGCTGGCTGCAGTCAGACGTCCAGGATCCTGGGTGGGAAACGCTGGCCGAATCAGCCCCAGGAGGCTACGCCGCTGGGAAGGCTGCCAAGACTTTCCAGTGCCCTGCAGGATATGACATCACACTTTCAAACCTGCAGGCCAAGCTGTGTATACACAAAAACTCTTCAAAGTGGAGAGATCACTTTTAATGTGTTCCAGAAATGTGCTAAAAAATAAAAACACTTTATACCAGAGAAATCACATGCTCCCACAGATGCATTGAATCGCCAACGCAAATGGCATTGACTCAGCACTACATTAAACCATATAGGCCTACGTATGCAAAGACAATGCATAAGAAATGCGTGAAGACATTAGAAATGATTTCAGATAGGAAATTACATGGTACTTCTTTGTGGATTAAGGTGTCTTAGATATGTGTAGAATAGCTAAATTATATACACAAATACATGGGGCTGTAGTAAATATGCAGGACCCATGGTAGAACCACGTAGTGGCCGAAAGAATATATGCAAGAGGGTCCTACGGTCTGTTTGTAACTAAACAGCGCCATCTTGTGGCACATGCTGTCAACTACATTACAACAAAAAACAAAGAAATGAGAGAAACGTCATAAGAAAGCTCATCATGGCCATTGATTCGTATACGTTCACATATGCAAAAACGGGAACGGAACATCTATAATCGCTCACGGACAATTCTGTATTCACTTCGTGCTACAGATGTTGTTTATTTGAATGATGGGGAAACGTACAGAATCCACACAAACAGAAACGAATGCATACTATTTATATCTAGTCCCACTGTGACACATTAATCATAGGCAAAAGACAACGAGAAGTTGGATTTCCTGCGTGTGTTCACTGGCGTTGTACAGATAACGAGTCGTTTATTAATAATAATAAAGCCATTATTAATAATTACTTCAGGCAGATGTTGATTAGAAGCCATTGACTAATGACGACGACAGCACTTTGTTGTTCAATCTGATTTCTTCCGCTTATTCACTCGACCGGCGCACTTGTCGCAAACAGCGGGGGACACACCGTTCAGTCATTCCTCCAGAGACGCGGATAAAACGCGAGATTGCGCTTCATTCTAAACAATCTCTCTCAGTTAGACTTACAAGTGCGTTTTAAAATACGGTGCACGTAGTTCCGAGGTCAAAAACGTCACATCATGTCACCCCGGTCTCCGCTGGTCTCACCCCTACATCGGCGCAATGGTAGATTCCAGAATACCCGGGTTTCGCGCGAAAAGACGGCCCGCGCGCCTGAACTGCATATAGCGTCCATTGGGAGCCGCTTGGCGTTCTCTGCTCACGCGCTGCTCTCACCAGAATCTGTTTTTAACGTTGTTTTACCATTTTAAACGCATTTTAGTCATTTTATCCCGACTTTTAGATTAGTTATTCACAATGCCAACCAAGACCTCATTGTCTCTGCCCGAGGACGTCAGGAAAAGGTATAGTAAGCGGGGGATGCTAATAATGCAATGTA
This sequence comes from Melanonus zugmayeri, assembly GCA_900302345.1. Taxonomy (NCBI): domain Eukaryota; kingdom Metazoa; phylum Chordata; class Actinopteri; order Gadiformes; family Melanonidae; genus Melanonus; species Melanonus zugmayeri. The sequence continues at coordinate 2,302 of OMKN01067855.1, forward strand.
GCATGCGTCCAGTTTTGGGGCGAAATGCGTGGCGCCAAACCGCTCGGCGAATTTTCCGTGCTTTTCGCGTTCGTGTTAATCGGTACTCAACGACCGATAACGCACAACTCGCGTTACCGCATCGCTCGATGACAATGACGCACTCGTGCCTTTTTGAAAGTTGCCGCTAACGTTAGCGTCCGTCCGTTTCTATAACCCGATGTTGACCAACGACGCCACGTGATTATTATTATTTAAGCGCGCGTCCGTGCGCGTGTGTTTGTGTGTGAGAACAACGTGTTGGATTTGGCGCCACTCAGGAAGTGTTGTTGTCCGGCGGCTCGCCGCTCGCTGTCATTGTGATCCTCGGATCGGCGTGTTCTGTGTTTACTCTTGTTTTGATCCATATGCGTCGTTCCACGTCCACAGACTGCAGGTGTTGGAGGAGGAGGAGGAGGAGGAAGGGTTTTCAGATGAGGTGAGTTGTGGTCATTTTGATGGCTATATTGGATATCTTGGTTTAACCGTCAAAACTGCACGTTTCAGACGTGTTTACGTTTTAGGATCATTGATTAACTTATTGTTTTGTGGAGCAATGCGTTCTTGCAGGATTTGAGTCTACACTCGCATATGTTGTGCTAATGACTTGGGGTTTGTTTTTAGTGTCAAGTTTCTGACTAGCTTTTCCCCTCTTTCCATCCAGGACCGTGTGAAGGAGAAGCTCAAGCTGGTCCAGGACTTCCTGCAGGATGACGCTCAAGACCAGCTCAGCAGCCTGAAGGAGAAGATGAAGAGCTCAGAGATCTCCATGGTCCGTCGTCGTCCTTTATGTTCTCTAAATTATTGTCGCATCTGGCGGGCGCGTCGCTGATTATTCTGTGTGCCCCCCCCTCATTTTAGGAGGGCTACCTTTACAAAGTCAAGGCCCTACTGGGCCGGGAGCTGTCCCAGTCCACACACGGCGACGGCGTGAACGGGAAGACGAACGGCCTTGCGACAAACGGCTCCCACACAGACAAGGAGGACGCAGAGGTAACCATGGACACCCAGGAGGAGGCCGCTTCTATGAAGTCCCCCACCGCTGCTAAAGGGAAGAACGGACGCAAGAGCAAGACGGACTCCGACTCAAAGAGTGAGTAGGGACTAGTAACTGTTTCACTTTGTTAATTGTAGTTTTTTTATGTTTTAAACTAATAATCTTGACTTAATCGTGGCTCCTTCTCTTTAGAATCGCCTGCAAGCTCCCGGGTCACCAGGAACAGTGGGAAACAGCCCACCATCTTGTCCATGTTCTCTAAAGTGTGAGTATCTGCTTTTAATACGTTGTTTTACACCGTGGTCTTCACGTCCACTTAACTGCGTATCAAATGGGGGTCTATGGTCCCGTTCCACTGGTTTGGATGGTTTGGTTTAACAAGCTGTGCGTCTTGTACAGACAAAAGAGGAAGTCGGACGAAGTAAACGGGGAGGACGCGAATGAACAGACTGAACAGACCGAACAGAACGGGCAGAATGGACAAAAAGACACCAAGAAAGAGGAGGACGATGTCACCGAGGTGAGATGAAATGCCCGTGCAGTGTTTTTAAAAAGTTTTAAATCACAAACTCTAACGTTGATGTTTCTTGTAGTCCAGGGAAGAGAAGCGTCTGAAAGTGGATTCTGATGAAAGGTACGTTTTGTTTAAAATTTAATCGGACAAATGCATCTCAAGTTGGAGCTGTGACTAAATTGAACAAACGTAACTTTATTCAACAATGCTCTTTGCAGTGTTCCTGAAAACGCTATAAGTGAAGTAAAGAATACGCCAGTAACCGCTGCAAAGGTACGATCTTGTCCAGGTGTCTAGTCTAGTCCTGCTACCAACGCTTTCCTTCAGCGTCTGAAAGAAAATGTCCTCCAACTCTTTTCCAGACGCCGCCTCCCAAATGTCCAGACTGCAGGCAGTACCTGGACGACTCGGACCTGAAGTTCTTCCAGGGAGATCCTGATAACGCCGTAAGATTTTTGTTGTGGGCCTGTGTAAATGAGTATATTTTAGTTGTTTTTTTGTATTATTCTGATTGACTTGTAGAAAGAGCAAGTAGTTGTACTCAAAGTCGATTTTCTTTGCAGCTGGACGAGCCAGAGATGCTGACAGATGAGCGTCTGTCACTGTTTGACTCAAACGAGGATGGATTTGAGAGCTACGAGGACCTCCCCCAACACAAAATCACTAACTTCAGGTGCAGCCATGCTTAACTGTTGACGCATCTACTAGCGTCAAACGGTAGCCGATCTTGAGTTTGTTAATTGATAATCGCCTAGCGATGCCCAGGACTAGACCGGACTAAGGATTGAAATCAACTAAACTGACTTGTTTTGGTCTTGCAGCGTGTACGACAAGAAGGGCCACCTTTGTCCGTTTGACGCCGGCCTGATCGAGAAGAACGTGGAGCTGTACTTCAGTTGTGTGGTGAAGCCCATCTATGACGACAACCCGTGCTTGGATGGTATTCACACATTTCCTCTATAGAATAATAACAATAATAATTCATTGCATTTATATAGCGCTGTTAGAGTGTGTGTGTGGGGGCGTGTCACCTCATCCACTACCAGTGTGGCACCCACACTCAACCTTTACAAATAATACCTGTAGCCAATGTAAGCAAGTGTCTATTTGGATCTACAGGAGGAGTTCCCGCCAAGAAGCTCGGGCCCATCAACGCCTGGTGGATCACAGGGTTTGATGGTGGAGAGAAGGCTTTGATCGGCTTCACTACAGGTACAAAGCGCTTCTTCTTCTAGTCTCACGAGTCCAGATCGTACCGCCCCCCCCGCTGACTCATGAATTCACCGGTTCAATTAAATCACCCATGATTTCAATTTGCAGCCTTCGCCGACTACATCCTTATGCAGCCCAGTGAGGAGTACTCCTCCATCTTCGCGCTCATGCAAGAGAAGATCTACATGAGCAAGATAGTGGTGGAGTTCCTGCAGAAGAACCCCGACGTCTCGTATGAGGACCTCCTCAACAAGATCGAGGTGAGAGCATAGAAAAAGAAAACGTGAACGTAGGGTCTGTGACTTCACCCGTTGGTTTACACACACATTGGTTTTCTCCCTCCCGCCCCCGCAGACCACAGTGCCCCCCGCAGGGCTCAACTTCAACCGCTTCACAGAGGACACGCTGCTGCGCCACGCCCAGTTTGTGGTGGAGCAGGTGGAGAGCTACGACGAGGCCGGAGACCAAGATGAGCAGCCCATCATCGTCACCCCCTGCATGAGGGACCTGATCAAACTGGCCGGAGTCACGCTGGGGAAGAGGTGAGGCCAAACACTTAAATGTTTTTATTTTAATGTTTTTTTTTCATTTTAATTTCAAAAATGTGTTTTATTTTATTTTATTTTTTTCTCGTATGAGATTTCAGATTATTCTTTTTTTTGTTGTTGCCATAGACAAGTGGTCACTTTAATTCCTCCTAATCTTTGATTAGTCAATGTATGCGATGTTAACTTTGAGTTCATGTTGCAAGAAATGTGTCCCCTTCCTCCTTATGCAACTTAACATTTTCCCCTTTTTTGTTTGTTTTTTTAATTTATTTATTTTTTGCTCATGGCCACATATTCCTGCTCTCTGCACCTCTTATCCCCTAACGTCTAACCTTCCTTGTAACACTTCCTAATGCAGCATGCTGCTATACTGGTAGGTAGGCCTAGCTACGACTGCGTCACCCACGTGTTTGGTGCATTTTATTTAAATGTTTGTCTTTCACACATTGTGGAAAAATGTGGTGCTTCTGCTATTACAATGGCATTATGTATAATCATCTGTTTTAACACCGTTTTAATTTATCTTTGGCTAAGAGAATAAAATACACATTTCTTGATTCTTCACTTTACAGAATCAATGGGCGTTTCCATTATTTGAGTAAAAATGCCATTTAAAGTAATTTAAAGCACATTATAAAATGTAAAAGCGTTCTGCCTCCTGGAGCACAGCCCCAGGAGGCAGAACGCTTGACAATCCTGACTCAAGGCAGACTCGGCGCTGATGGCCTTCAGTCATTGTGTGTGTGTGTGTGTGTGTGTGCGCCATCTTTACCCAGACTATCGTCACGTGACGTTCTCTCGCATCAGTCATTTGCTCGATCGTTGTTGCATGGCTTGTTCATCGGCTCCTGTTTTTTATTTTATTTTACTTGAGGACATCTCGACTCCACGCACCCTCGGTTCATCGCCATCATAACCCGACCGGCCGTTCCTCCAAAACACTCTGTTCCCCTTTTTACAGGCGAGCGGCCAGACGACAGGCCATCCGCCACCCGACCAAGATCGAGAAGGACAGCAAGGGACCCACCAAGGCCACCACCACCCAGCTGGTCTACCAGATCTTCGACACCTTCTTCTCCGACCAGATCGACCAGATAGACAAGGACGGCGGCATCAAGAGGCAACGCTGCGGCGTCTGTGAAGTACGTTCGGTTCGGGACATCCCGTCAATTTCCCGTGTAGTAACGCTACGTCACCCCTAACGCCTCGCACCTCCCGCTCTTTTCACAGGTGTGTCAGTCTTCAGATTGCGGCAAATGCACCGCCTGCAAGGACATGATCAAGTTCGGAGGAAGCGGCAGAAGCAAGCAGGCGTGTCGCCAGAGGAGGTCGGGAACACGTTTTTGATTTTGACGTCGGTTTCTTTTTAAATCCTGGAGCGATCCCGCAGTTTCTCTGAACGCACTCGTCCCTCACCCTTAGGTGCCCCAACCTCGCCGTGAAGGAGGCCGAGGACGACGAGAACATCGAAGAGGAGGATATACCCGTGGAGATAAAGAAGAGCACGAAGAAGGTCCCACAGGCCAAGAAGAAGAAGCAGGCGCAGGTCAAGCTGTCGTGGGTCGGAGACGTTGTTGAGGTGAAGCTGCCAAAATGGCCCCATTTCTTGAGGGGTTTTAAAGGGGGATAATTTTAAACTTAAGTTGCTGTTCTTTGTCATGATCCTCATGTTTGTCTTCCAGACCGAGGGTAAGCGGCGGTACTACCAGAAGGTCCGCGTGAACGACGAGCTTCTGGAGGTGGGCGACTGTGTCTCGGTTTCCTCAGAGGATCCGACCACCGCCCTCTACCTGGCCAGGTACGCTGGCGTCTCCTTTTAACGTCCGATTTTAAATGACGAGCCGCGGGCGGAACCGAATTAAAACCTGTCACGTCTTTTTCCAGGATCACGTCCATGTGGGAGGACGGCGCCGGCAAAATGTTCCACGCGCACTGGTTCCTCCGGGGCACGGGCACCGTGCTGGGGGAGTCCTCCGACCCCCTGGAGCTGGTCCTGGTGGACGACTGCGAGGACATGCAGCTGAGCTACGTGGAGGGAAAAGTGAACGTGATGTACCGGGCGCCGTCCGACAACTGGTCCATGGAGGTAGAACATGGACGAGGGGGAGAACACGGGGCGGGGCAGTCGGCCGCAGTGTGTTACGGTTCTGATCGTGTGTTTGTGTCCCAGGGTGGAATGGACGACGACATCAAGGTGATCGAGGACGACGGCAAGAGCTTCTTCTACCAGTTCTGGTACGAGCCCGAGTGGGCCCGCTTCGAGACGCCGCCCACCTTCATGCCCCTGGATGACTCGAAACACAAGTAAGCGCCGTCGACCGCTTGGACACCTTTCACTCGTCCCATTCGCGACCGCCTGGCTCACGGCGGTCTCCCGTCGCCGCCTAAACCGGTCTGTTCGTCTTGTAGGTTCTGCATGAGCTGCGCCAGGACCAACGAGGAAGAGGAGCAGGAGACCCCCCGTGTGACGGAGCCCCTGGGGGCTGAAGACCACGACTCCAAGGCGGTTTACGCGGCGGCCGTCTTCAAAGGGGCGCAGTTCAGGGTCGGGGACAGCGTGTATCTCCCCCCCGACGCTTTTAACTTCAGGTACCCTTCAACTTGCCTGCACAAAAAAAATGTATATATTTTTGGTACTTTGAGTGTTTTGACGTTCTCCGCCCGTCTCCCCCAGCGTGAAGGCGTCCAGTCCCGTCAAGCGGTCCCACAGGAAGGAGGACGTGGACGAAGACCTGTACCCGGAGTACTACAGGAAGTCCTCTGACTACATCAAGGGCTCCAACCTGGACGCCCCCAAGCCCTTCCGCATCGGCCGCATCAAGGAGATCTTCTGCAACAGGCGCAGCAACGGGAAGCCCGACACGTCCGAGGTCAAGCTGAGGCTCTACAAGCTGTACAGGTAACGCCTGACGCGGCCCCGCCTTCACCAAAATGGCAGCACGTTGTGTTCATGTCTGACCACTAGAGGGCAGTACAAGCAATCATGTAAAGAGTGGTTGGTGCGTTTCTCCTGCCTCCTGTTCAGATTTTTCAGTTCATGATGGTCTGTTTAAGTTGTACTTGACAATTTTGCATTTTTAAAATGTAATTTTTTTAAAAGTTTGCATTTTTTTAATTTTACAATCTCTACAATTGTAAAGTTGCATTTTGAAACTTTTTGCATTTTTTTACTTTTAAAAAATTTGCTTTTTAAAAATATTAAAATTGTTAAGGTGTTGGACTAGGCAAAGCTATTAGTAAACATGACACTTGGGAGATTTCCATTTCAAATGTTTAACACTTCCTGTCTCAGGCCTGAGAACACCCACAAAGGGGTGAAAGCCAGCTACCACACGGACATCAACCAGCTGTACTGGAGCGAGGAGGAGGGCACCGTGAACATGTCGGAGGTGCTGGGCCGCTGTCAAGTGGAGTACGCGGAGGACCTGAACGAGTCAGTGCAGGAGTTTTCCAGCGGCGGCCCCGACCGCTTCTACTTCCTCGAGGTGAGCGGCGCCGTAGTAACAACCTTTTTCTAAAAACGAATGTACAAGATGAACGGTGACCGTATCGCTTCATGATCGTGGTCCCTAACCCTGTAGTCGTGTGCTTCACCGTATCTCGGCACATCTTGGTTAGGGATGTTGCAAAACTGCAGTGTTGCCAAGGCAACCGCAGGGGATGATGAACTACCACCATGAAAAGAAGAAAAAAACTCTATCCACATTTGGTTTTTGACTTTTTTTCTTCAATCGACTTTTATTTTTTTATATTTGTATATTTAATGTAGAATAACAAATTCCTTTTATAAGGAACAGGGCTTTTATTTTGACATGCCATGGTATATCCCATGTAAAGGAAGGCATATTAACGTGCAGAACTGTAGGTTTGAACGGGCGTGTCCAACATGAAGATAAAGCTTTCTCAAACACGCCATTGTGGTTTTAATAATTAACATATTTTCTTGTTTCCTTTTTCTGGAGGTCACCCAGACTAGCATCCTGTGTCTTTTCTCTTCGCGTGCTCATGCACAGCGTGATAATACATAATCATAGCGTTAGTCCTGCCGTGCGGTTTCATTGAAACCGAATCAACAAACCACATCTTTTTATTTTTTGTACTTTTTTTTTTTTTCGTGATTTGATATCCTCATACTTTTGAAGCTGTATCTTTGGAAACGTTCACACGGAAGCTATTTTTAGAAATAAAAAATATACTCCATACACAGGCTTACAACGCAAAAACGAAGAGCTTCGAGGACCCGCCCAACCACGCCCGCTCCGCCGTCCAGAAGGGGAAAGGAAAGGGCAAAGGAAAAGGTAAAACCCTTCACTTCTCCTGAGAACCCTCTGTCCATTTTCGTTCGTCCCGGGCGTACACGTGGTGACCGTCCCGTGTTTTCAGGCAAAGGCAAAGGGAAGTCCTCTGCGCCGCAGGAGGCCCAGGACGTCCAGGAACCACAGGTGCCCAAGTACCGCACCCTGGACGTGTTCTCAGGGTGTGGTGGGCTCTCTGAAGGCTTCCATCAGGCCGGTAAGCGCCTCCTCCTCCCCGATCGATAATCAATTCCTCAATCGTTGTTATAAAATGATGTACCCCCCCAGACATCTCTGAGACCCTGTGGGCCATCGAGATGTGGGAACCGGCGGCGCAGGCCTTCAGGCTGAACAACCCGGGCACCACGGTGTTCACGGAGGACTGCAATGTGCTGCTGAAGCTGGTCATGTCCGGGGAGAAGACCAACTCCCTGGGCCAGAAGCTGCCCCAGAAGGGGGACGTGGAGATGCTGTGCGGGGGGCCCCCGTGCCAAGGCTTCAGCGGGATGAACCGCTTCAACTCGCGCACCTACTCCAAGTTCAAGAACTCCCTGGTGGTCTCTTACCTGAGGTGTGTGTAGCCGCCATGTTCAGAACCTAAGCTTGGATCAGAACCTAAAAAATACTTTGAATACCGACTAATTCCACTTCCTGTTTCCCAGTTACTGCGACTACTACCGGCCCAAGTTCTTCCTCCTGGAGAACGTGAGGAACTTCGTCTCCTTCAAGAGCTCCATGGTGCTGAAGCTCACCCTGCGCTGCCTTGTGCGCATGGGCTACCAGTGCACCTTCGGGGTCCTCCAGGTGGGTCCCCCTGTAGATGTTTGGGTTTGAGGAGGCGGGGGCGTGTCCTCGTGCGTTTAATAACTGTGTGTGTGTGTGTGTTCAGGCCGGTCAGTACGGCGTGGCCCAGACGCGCCGCAGGGCCATCATCCTGGCGGCCGCCCCCGGGGAGAAGCTGCCCCGGTACCCGGAGCCCCTGCACGTGTTCGCGCCCCGGGCGTGCTCCCTGAACGTGGTGGTGGATGAGAAGAAATACGTCAGCAACGTCACACGGTAGCC
>OMKN01067861.1:0-22582 GCA_900302345.1 Melanonus zugmayeri
ACCTCTGACCTCAGGCGCGGACCGCCAACAAACCAACGAAGAAGAAGCCTCGTCATGTTGTTAAAGCAGCGTTAGCTCGCTAATGCCGGATCATAACCTCGGATAGTGTTCATTAAACCTATAAGTAAGTCGGCGACAGAGGTTCGTTTCGTAGGTGAGTTTTGTGTTTTGTCGATGCGCTGAAAGAGCAATCGCGTGTATATAAGATATGGTTGATTTATCAAACATTAGCCCCGGCTAAGCTAAGGTTTGCTAGCTGATGATACCTAGCTGATGCTAGCTAGACACGTTCACTCGTTTTCACTCATTTCTTCAAGATCTCACTCTTTGTTGGTTTAAATGTGTGTTGCGATTGTTTGCGTAAGCGGTTGGGGTTGCGGTCAAACCTTTATTGTTGAAGATGACAGTAGTCGGCTAATGCTAATCTCGTTCTGTGAGATGGGCTAGGATTTCGCACATGAAGGATCAATCTTCAGTCATTCACGTGTTTTATGTTTGAAATATGTGAATGTGACCCAAACGAGGTTCAAATAAAGGCCTGTTTCAGCTCCCCCTGGCTAAACCTGTCTGCTTTTGACAGAACTCAACTATAGCAACTAGGGCTGGGTATCGTTTCCAATTTTTCGGTACCGGTACCTGAATTTCGATACCGGTGCTAAAACGATACTTTTTTTCTGTGTAAATAAAAGCACATTTCATTAGGGTTGCTATTGGCAACCATAACCCTAACTAACGAAAACCCTTGGTTACATCTTCACTCTCGTTCTTCCAGGTCGCCATCATGGGTGAACCACAGCAGGTGAGCGCCCTCCCTCCGCCGCCGGTGCAGTACATCAAGGAGTACACGGACGACAACATCCGCAAGGGCCTGGCCCCCAAACCCCCCCCGCCCATCCGGGACAGCTACATGATGTTCGGCAACCAGTTCCAGTGCGACGACCTGATCATCCGGCCCCTCGAGAGCCAGGGCATCGAGCGGCTCCACCCCATGCAGTTCGACCACAAGCGGGAGCTGAAGAAGCTCAACATGTCCATCCTGGTGAACTTCCTGGACCTGCTCGACATCCTCATCAAGAGCCCCGGCAGCCTGAAGCGCGAGGAGAAGCTGGAGGACATCAAGCTGCTGTTCGTGCACATGCACCACCTCATCAACGAGTACCGGCCGCACCAGGCCCGGGAGACGCTGAGGGTGATGATGGAGGTGCAGAAGAGGCAGAGGCTGGAGACGGCCGAGCGTTTCCAGAAGCACCTCGAGAGGGTGGTCGAGATGATCCAGGGTTGCCTGGCCTCCCTGCCCGATGACTTGCCCCAAATGGAGGGCCCAAACGGGGTAGGGGAGGGATCGAAGAACGGGTCCACGGCAGCTGTGGTCGGCGGCTCCGGCCAGGCGCCCAGACTAACATCAGAACCTATGGACGTAGAAGAGGCAGGGGCGAGTTCGATGGCTGCTAGGGACCAGGACAGGAGAATGACCTCCAAGGTGGACAAAGTATGGGACAAAGATGCTGCGATGTGCAGTATCATCGATGAGATCGCTTGAATCTTGTGTTGATTGGCTGTGTGTGAGGACTGCTCTGTTTGTTTGTTTGTGTCTGTATATAGTGTTAAGTCTTCGGATTCTTTTTTTCCTCTGTTTTTATTCCTGTTTTTTTTTTATGATGTTAGAGGTTACCCAGTTATCATGTAAAACATACTGTAATATTGTAAGATATTTCAGTAGAAGAGACATGAGGCTTCATGGCTGAAATGGTTCGTTACTGGCAACAACTCTCCAATAAAAGTACATTTGTAAATTATTCACTACACTGTTTAAAAATAATAATAATTCATTGAAAGGTATTTCTGTTCGAGCCCCTTCATATACCATTGAACATAAAGGAGCAATTAAAATATAACCAGCTGAGTGGTTGGATCCCTCCAAAGAGCATGTCACCTCATGTACATTAACATTTGTACACTGTCCCTGTCATTGTAGGTCTACTGGGATTATTTGTATCCTTTTCTACTAAAAACCAACAAATTGGCCATATATCTAGTTGGACTGCACTCCATAATCATAGTTTTGTTCTATAACGTAAACCCTCAACACAAACGATCTGATACACCAATCTAAACATAGTAGCATGGAATGAACCAATGTCAAATCTAATTGATTCCTCGTGAGATAACGGATAATGTGAGATATCATGTCTGCCACGTGGCCTGATTTGCTTTCTTCTGTGAATTAAATTGGAAATGCTAATAAAAGAAAAACACAGCAACTGCTGTGGGAACAGAAACATATTGTTCATTCATGCAATTATGCCACAGTTTATAATGATTTTCACATGGGCTCTAAACCCTGCAATTTAATAAAATGCCAGTGGATCATTTTAATAAATCAAATGTATGCGGTCGACCTACACATTTGTTTTCACAAATATTGCCTATAAACCTTTGCAGTCTCATTGTCAATGGCATGTATTTGAGAATGTTGCTTGGTGACAGAGGGCTCACGACAGCATTCCTATTTGTACTGTTAGGCATCTACATTCACACCATGAGACCAGGCTTGCAGTCTGGCGCCAATGAAGATGGTGATCTGTCTGTTTGAACAGAAGGCAAATGGCTAAAATATACACATCTATTCCCTTAATAACTGGGTTTATTTGCCACTTTTACACACTAGGCACGCAATACCTCTGCAGGTGTAAACAATACACATAGCAGCATTTTGTATATTGTATATTTATTTTAGTTAATAACGAAATATAAAATGTTAATATTCAATATAATCAGCTATGTATTCACTAATTGTTCTACATGTGCCAGTAGTTTACATATATACTGTACATATATAAGATATATAAGAGCCGAGTTATGAAACGTCTTCAGGTTTCACAACAGGGGGCGGGGCGCCGAGCGCTCCTCCAATCAGAGCGTCTGCTCTGGCGTCACGTGGCCTTTGTTTATATAACGCGATGGTCCCACAGTATAAAAACATCGATAATTACCGTTTAACAGCCAACCCCGAAGCTGTAGTTTTGTAGTTTTAGTTTGTAGTTTTAGTGGAGTGCATGGAGATCGGGACAAAAACCGGACTGCTCTGCTGGGTTTCTGAGAGGGAACACGTTATGTATGTTATCTAACCGGAGAGGACATGGATCACGTCGATGCATGAATCTGCAAGTAAAGCCAAAGTTAGACTCAAAGGGGAACAAAGGTCCAGTTTTAGGACACGTTACCGAACAGTTCAGCTCAGGTCAGTCCAAAAACAAAAAGCTGTACACCTCAAACGGAAGGCTTATATGTTCTTGTATCAATAACTTATTTTAACCAGGCCCTACTACTACTACTTACTTCTTTACAACCTGATGCATCATCAGCTGATCTGACCTCTGCTTGAGTGACAGAACCTGAATCGATGCATCATCAGCTGATCTGATCCCTGTTTGAGTGACAGAACCTGAATTGATGCATCATCAGCTGATCTGATCCCTGTTTGAGTGACAGAACCTGAATCGATGCATCATCAGCTGATCTGATCCCTGTTTGAGTGACAGAACCTGAATCGACGCATCATCAGCTGATCTGATCCGTGTTTGAGTGACAGAACCTGAATCGACGCATCATCAGCTGATCTGACCCGTGTTTGAGTGACAGAACCTGAATCGATGCATGCATCATCAGCTGATCTGAACCGCGCTTGAGTGACAGGACGGCCCCACGATGGACGCGCTGCTGCGCTGCCCGCTGTGCGCGCTGCTCCTCTGGGAACCCGCGACCCTGTCCTGCGGACACTCGCTGTGCCGCCGGTGCGTCGTGTTCGCCGGGTTCCTCCCGTCCGCGTGTCCCGTGTGCGAGGAGAGACTCGAGCACCGGGACCGGGACCGGAACCGGGACCGGGGGGTGAGCAGGAGCAGCAACAACGTGCTGTTGCTCGGCGTCGTGGAGAAGCTCTTCCCCCGGGAGACGCGGATGAGGCGCAGCGTCCAGGAGAAGCTCAGAGCCCACGAGTTCGCAGAGGCTTTGAGGGTCGCCGACGAGGCTGTGCGTTTGGGTAAGGAGTCCATGTTGTTGTTGTTGTTGTTGTGGAACACCATGCTCTTATGCAATATACCCTTCCGCAATGTAACAGCAAATACCGCACGCCACTTTAAATACAGGTTAACGACATCTGCACCGCAGCGCCCCCTGGCGCCCCCACCCAATTCCTGATACTGAATTGATTGCATCTGCATTTTCGTTGATGATTAACTTGTCCCTGAGATAACCTCCCCTTTTATGAGCCAGCATTCAACAACAAGTTCACCACAATGGATGGATTTTGGCTTTTGGGTTGAAAACTTTGCACGTTGCACAGCTGGGCCTGCTTATGCTGCTTATTAGCAATCTGGTGCAGTACAGGTGTGTCTTTCTACCGTTCATATTTTCATTGCTCTACCAAACAATGGAAGCGACCACCACCGTGTGGGAGAGGTTGGGTCATTCAAGTTTATTTATAGAGCATACTATCACAGTGACAGTATTGTTTCATCTTCCAAACAACACCACCACCAAACCTCTGATCAGTGTTCAGACAAAGCCCTTTAAACAAAATTCATGTGGGGGTGAATCATTCTGCTCACATGATCTTTGCCTCCTCTGTGTATGCTCCCTCTAGCTCCAGATGATCTGGGTTTCAAGCTGTACAGAGCAGAAGCTAATTCAGGGCTGGCACGCTACTCAGATGCCCTCGGTGACCTGGGCGACCTCTGCTCTCTCCACCCTAACTGGACCGAGGTGACGTTCACCACATCATGGCATTGTTGTGTATGCAGTCGGCCTGTCACCAGTGTCCTCAATGGTGCAATGTGCATGTAAATGTACTGTTTCATTCTGAGCTTCCCTAACGTACATTTAATAATGTAGTTAAATTATTTCAATTATTTAAATTTTAAAATTGTACACATTTACATATTTGCTCTTCCTGATTTGACATTGAGAGACACAGTTGCATAGATGGGTCTAGATTCCTGTTGTATGTGTATATCGCTGCTTTTGACCTATGCTTGCTTGAGTAATTCCAAAGTTATGCAAACTACTTAACTTAACTTAACATTGCAGGTCAGTGGGACTAGACTACAATAACAAACATATTTAAATATAAGAATTTATTTTTGTATATTAACAGATACAGATATGTACTCATTTAGATTCTTATTTAATGTATTACTAATTTATGTTCTGCAAAGTATTTGTGCTTGTTTCTGCTTCGATTTCTTACAGTATTTATCTCTATATACTATATACTATATTCTTTATATCTTTTTTTTCCTGCTTTCCTCCAGGGCTTCTTCCTGAAGGGGAAGACGCTGCAGGAGATGGGACGTCCCACTGAAGCCCTCGCCCAGTTCCACCGCTGCCTCGCGATCCGGGCCGACTGTGTCCCCGCCCAGAGCCAGATAAGAAAGGTTAGAGCCGACCGAACCGACCGAGCTCCCCGGCTCTATTAAGGTCTATTTAAAATAGAACGACAGAGGCTAGCAAAGGTGCGGCCTATTTGTAAGATTTTCCACTGTTGGTGTCACTTTGTTATCTGTGTGTGTGTGTGGGTGTTTGGTCCCAGTCTGTCCCTATCATTGACTGAATATTTCACCACAAAGTGTGATTCAATTTGATTGAACTAAGATCCAAACACACTGGATCACGTAACTATGTGTCATTGTATCTCCACACCGCCTTCTGCTTTACCTTTTCCATGTTCGTCACGACCATATAGACGTGATGTCATTTTCCCCCCAGATATTGACCGCAGAGGGCGTGGCCGTACCAGAGGAGGGGCAGCGTATCCTGCGGTTTCTCACCGAGTATCTGAAAGAAGCCGGCGGCTCCCAGGGTTCCCTGAACCTGAACGGGGGTCCGGGGGGCGACGGGCAGGGCGCTGGGAGGAGATCCACGCGACAGGTAGGGTGCAGAGGAGGGCTGTGGGGCGTCCATAGATGATGCAGAGTTTTAGCACGGACGTTTCCAGCATCGTTCTCTTGTTTCCACTGAAGTGATGCAGTACCTACGAGATAATTATCGAGAAGCGATCCATAAGGGGGAGACGTTTGCGAAATCCTAAGAATACCCTAAAACTAACCAAGTAGTCGTGTTGCCTCAACCTAACAAAACTGCGACTGAAAATAATGACATCCTGTTTGACCCATTCACCCACCATGACTTCCTCCCTACTTTTACTTTGTCGCTTCTTAAAGGCTTTCTGACAGAAGGTAAACTTCTCCCGTTTGTGGAAAGCAAAGGAAACGTCCCGGGTACACAGTAGGCCTACTTACTTATCGAGCGGGGCGTAAAGACATTGGACGTCATGGTGAAGTGTCCTGCTATAACAGAACACACTGGGAAGCGTCCCATAGGTACACAATAATGACTTATCCAATGGGGCGTTGCATGTAGTGAGAACTACATGCTACAACATTAGATGGACAAAACCTGATGCCTTTCCATCCATCCACCCATCTTCTCCCGCTTATTCCGAGGGGTTGGGTTGTGGGGGCAGCAGCTTCAGCAGGACTTCACCAGACTTCCCTCTCCCCAGCCACTTGGTCCAGCTCCTCCGGGGGGATCCCAAGGCGTTCCCAGGCCAGCCGAGAGACATAGACTCTCCAGCGTGTCCTGGGTCTTCCCCGGGGCCTCCTCCCGGTGGGACGTGCCCGGAACACCTCCCGAGGGAGGCGTCCGGGCCTTTCCTATGACATTAATTGGAAGATTTGATCCTTATCATTAATTGTAGGCCTGTGCCGTTTCCAGCATCTTTCTCTTGTTTCCACTACGTTATATGATGCAATACCTACAAGATAATTACTAGAAACGATTCAGAATTTCTTATTTTTTGCGGAAATTACATGAATCATTCTAGCATCATTCCTGTTATTTCCACAGCAATTATGCACTACTACGCTATTTATGGCCTACCTGTATGTGGTTTATAGGGTATATAGTTATTAGTATTGGTTGTACTTTTTTGTTACGGTGAGAGATGAGCCAAAAGCTGAATGTATCTATCTAATAAAACTTGCATTCCCCTGATCTAGCCTTTGAATCTATTGGTTCAATGTTATCCTGTAGAGCTTGTAACCATAGGTCTCCCTCACCAGTGAATTCTGGAAATGATTGTAATGGAGGGTGTGGTATTTACAACTCAAATTAACTATACAAGGGACTACAGATGATGATGTGCTATTTCTGGTGCAGTATATTTATTGTGCATTGAATCCATTTAACATTTAAATGCTTAAGTGATTGGACCCTACTCTACTTGGTCAAACTGATCAACTTCCTCCTAGATCAATATCACATTTGTTTCTGAGAAAAACCCCAACAGACATTTCTGCATATTCTGCAGAAATGTCTGCAGCTGCAACGTCATCACCGGAAGTAAAAAGGGTTTGTGGTGTAAAAAATACACCACATATAGATAATATATAATATAGATAATATATAGACAGTAGCAACTAATAAGGATCAAAACTTCAAATTAAATGTCATAGGAAAGGCATTGGAGGAGAAAAGGAGGAGAAAATAATCTACTTTTACGTACTTGGTGAACTATTAAAGAAATGCGTATTGTGTTGTGTATGGCTCAGCGTTCCAGAGTGATGGCCAACAGCAGTACAGAGTGCTGTCTTAGTCTCTGCCAAGCGGTCTCCTTCCTGCCCACCCCGGATGAAGACGATGACACCATGATGATGATGAGGAAGGACGATGCTCCGGGAAGAGGTAAACAAACCGACTGGAAACCCCCACACACACACTTGAAAAACCCCCTTAATGATGACCAATGTCTCATCATAAGGAAGGCAAACCAGCAGAATAAGCAAAGAAAGCAGAGAACGCAAAGCCACGTACATGATGTCGTGCCTTGTATTGTACATTGCATTTGTACTTAATTATATCTATAAACCATATTAACTTACTGGCTACATTTCTATTTAGGAATATTTCCATTCTTATTCTATACTATTGTATTTTTGTATTGTACTGTATTCTATTCAGACTCAGTTGGGGTTGTGTCTGTGCAGGTTGTCGTGGTCAAGACCAAGAAAAGAGCTTGTCTGTACTTTCCGTGAGCGACTTTGAGTGTCCTCTCTGCATCAGGTCGGTTCACCAGAGATCACCCTTCTAACCAATCACATATCACCGTCCCTCTGGGTTACACTATCTATATTGGTTTAGTGTTCTGGTCACTAACTCTGCAGCAGCGTACAATATTGGTGCCTTGCATGAGTGACATGACACCTCCAAAATGATTATCTATTCGATGTGTGCGCTTGGGTGATGGTATCTCTACCGTGGTTAACTCTGCGTGCTTCTCCTCATGTTCATCAGGCTGTTCCTCGACGCGGTCACCACCCCCTGCGGTCACACCTTCTGTAAGAATTGTGTCAAGAGGAGTCTGGACCACAATCTCCGCTGTCCTCTCTGCAAGCAGCCCCTGCAAGAGGTGACAACTCTCTTGCATGATCTTGGTGGTTGTTGTTGATCTCTTTTCAGATGCAGGTGCTAAAAGTCCCAGCTGGTTGGTGGATAGTCAATATCGGCGCTGCAAAAATGTTAAGTGCTGTAAAAAAATAGGTCACAGTGCTTCACAAGTAACTGTTGCTCAGAGGACCTCAGGCACTGCTGTGCAGAGTAGGGGTGCAGTAAGTTATTGCTTAATTTAGATGTAGCTTAAGTAACAACGGTGCAACTGAGTTTCAAACTAACTAGTTACAACGTAGGATTTAGCGTGAACTTTACACTTGAGCTTAGGATCATCTAAAATCTATGGGAAGCCAGTGTAAGGAAATGAGAGTTTCTCATTGAACACATTGTATATAAATGTATATGTATTTATAAGGATGTATTGTTAGAATAAATGGCAAAGTAATAGTCATTGAAATACTTCACTTCAACAGTATAGGCTACCATTTTCATAAGCTGTCTCATTTATTATATTTAAAAATTAAGAGATTAAGTTCAGGGCAGTGAACCATTGATTTGACCTATATACGATGTATGCAGTTTATAATATATATATAAATAACTCCATAACACTCAAAAGTCCCTCACTCTCCTATCATCTAGTGTGCAGCATTGGCATCATTCTATCACTATATCTTATTATGATCACGATCCGCATGAGAACGTCCGTGTGTTCCCTGTGGTCGCAGTACTTCGAGGAGAGGAAGTTCAGGAGCACGGTGCTCCTGCAGGACATCATGGTCCGCCTCTTCCCCTCCCAGCTGGCTGAGAGGAAACGCATCGACGACGCCGAGATGGCCGAACTCTCCAAGTAGGCGGCAGAGTCCAACAACAAAAAATATGAATTCACAGTAGACAATAAAATGAACATCTGTATCAAAAGCAATATGTATTTGTATCAACAGTGCATTCAATAGTAATAGAAATGTATGCAGTATTAAATATCATAACCCTACTGTTCTCCTCCTTCTCCTTCTCCTTCTCCCCATTCTCCTCTGTTCCATCTCATGGGACTCTCTTTTGTACTCTCTCTCTCTCTCGTGCACTCCAGTCTCACCAAGGACATCCCCGTCTTCGTGTGCACGGTGGCCTACCCCGGCGTGCGCTGCCCACTGCACGTCTTTGAGCCGCGCTACCGGCTGATGATGCGGCGCTGCATGGAGACGGGCACCAAGAGGTTTGGGATGTGCAGCTACGAGCACGGCAAGGGGTAAATCTCTCTCTCCCTCTCTCTCTCTCTCTTTCTCTCTCTATATCACTCTACCTCTCTCTCATCTCTATGTGCTCAAATGTGTACACACACACACACACACACACACATACACACATACACACACACACACACACACATACACACATACACACACACACACTTTTTATAATGCCTGAATGAATAGATCCCAGAAATAGATAACGGATAACAATCTTCATTTCGAAGGATTTGCAAACATACAGCCGTCATGGTTATCATCCTGTAATTATCGGTTTAGAGATGGATTATAGATTGCATTAGAACGGATTATATTGCAGTGGTTTCCGCGTCGGTTCGTTTAGATTCGCATCTCACATTTGTCGGTCGTGTGTCGCGAGTGTTGACGCGTAGAGAACCGCCGTGTCTTTAGCATTACAGACGTCCGTCGTGTCCGCTGCAGGTTCTCAGACTACGGCTGCATCCTGGAGATCCGCGCCCTGAAGCTGCTCCCGGACGGCCGCTCCTTCGTGGACGCGATGGGCGTGAGGCGGTTCAGGGTGCTGAGGAGGGGCCAGAGAGACGGCTACCAGACGGCCGACATAGAGTACCTGGAGGACCTCAAGGTCAACACCACACACACACACACACACACACACTCTCTCTCTAGCTCTCCTAACCCACACACCTTTATTCAAAGCAACTTGCAGACGAGGATGAGAACAATCAAAGCATACGATCACTAAGCGGACGACACAAAGGATATAAAATGGCTGCATTAAAAAAAAGCAACCGAGCGTATCCTCGTCACCAAGCCAAGCTGTAATCTCATCTACCAGGAATGAACGTCATACAGTCCTCTCTCTCTCTCTCTCTCTCTCTCTCTCTTTCCATAACCCCCTCTTCTCTGTTCGGTCGCTAGCCGCATGTCTGTGTGATAACGTTTTGAAAGCTGGGTGATGGAAAAATGTGTGGATAACCTTCTTCCTCCTCCTCCTCCTCCTCTTCCCGTGGGCCTCTGACCTCCCAGGTGGGAGGGCCGGAGCTGGAGCTTCTGCAAGGTCTCCATGACGACGTGTACCAGCAGGCCCTGGAGTGGTACCGGCGCGTCGGCGGACACGTCCGGGAGCGCATCACCATGCAGTACGGAGCCATGCCCGAGAAGGAGGACGACATCCAGGTGAGGGAGTGGGCGTCGCCCCGTTTTGTGTTCCCCCCCGACCTGTCAGAACCTCACCGTCGGTTCTGGGGACGGTTCGCGCATTCGAGATGTGGCTGGAGTTCACTCTCTTGAGTATCTTCGTCACCATATTAAACCATTAAACAATTTTTTACTTTCTTTCCCCCCAGACCTCGTCAGACGGCCCGGCCTGGTGCTGGTGGCTCTTGTCCGTCCTCCAGTTGGACCCTGCCTACCAGACCACCGTGTTGTCCCTGCCCACCCTCAAAGACCGCCTGGGACACCTGCGCCTCGCACTCAAGTACTTCTCCCAGAGCTAGCTAGACCCGCCTACACAGTCACACAAGTAACACGGATGGATGTTAATGTGGTGAGTTGAGATTCAGGATTAGTTTGATCATTTTGATTAGTTGATCATTTTCCAAAAGCTTGGGACCAGTTTACATGCAGTTTACATACAGGACACACTACTTAGTTTTTTACAGTGGCGAACCGTGCCTCCTATCAGAACTGGGCCTTCTGTAACCCCCCCCCTTACACACACTTCCTTATTTGACACTCTCCGTTCACTGCATCACACACACTGCACATCTCACGAACGGAGCCTGTAAGCCAAGCGTATCGTTCCCAGTTGCTAGCCTGAAAATGGCGAACATAGCCTGCTTTTGCAGGTCGATGGAGCTTGAGATGTCTGGCCGTTAGCTAAGCTGGGTCTCGAGTGAGCGGGTCTTCTAGAATATTCTGGAGCCGTGGGAAATCTGAAAGAAAAGCAACAAATCCAAATATGATATGATTTGATCAAACTGTCAATCCAAACATATGCTCTTATTCAGTTTAATGGCCATTCTCCCCAGAGACTGTAGAAAAATATCTTTCACATTTGTATAAAAAAAAATGAATACATTTTAATTATTAATCAGATAATTTTTGTATTTTTTCATCTGAGGATTCCAGGGTCTTCTCTGAATACCTTGAAGGCTCTGACAGGTCGGTTTTTATAATAAACCCATTTGTGTTGTCCTGAACTATTAGACATTGTTAAAGACCAAAAGACATGGTGGTCATGGTAAAAATGTGTATGTTCATGATACCAGCTCAATTCAGATGGATTGTGGGATCGCCACTAGAGGGAGATGTTCCCTAAAGCAAAAAGAGGTTGATGACAAACGACAAATCTGCACAATAATAAGTCGCCTTGCCAAACCATGGACCATGGACTCTTACGCTTGACTTTTTTTCCACCAGGCCTTTACAAGTGTCCCAGAAGGTTAACCCTGTCGACATATGCTATAAGTTGGGTTTATGATGTTTCATATATAGTTGAGTAAGTATATAGGAGTATATTGAAGTATATTTGACATAGTTTGGGTTTCCATCCAGAGCTAAGCAGTTCTTATGCAGACGACGTGCAGAAGAGTTTAAAGGGACACTGCCTTTTTTGCCAATTTCCTTTTTTTCCACAGTTTGTCATAAAATAAATAACAGCCTTCACAAGCCCCGTGACAACTGGATGAACATAGAAATCAAATGTGTATATTGCCAACATTAAGAGTAGCCAGAAAGTAAGAGTACAACTAAAACCTAATGGTGATACACTGAATATTTTAGACATTTTTCAGCCTTACTGAGGTGAATCTTGGCAATGTAAAACCAGTGCATGTGAACAGGTGGAAGACAAAGAGATGGCTAAATGCATTATACATGCATTATACAGTGTGAATGGTTTGCTTTACGTGCACCCAATGTGTACAAATGTGCTTAGTATGGCTAATCTAATAACGGGTGAACTACATCGATGGGTGCTTCTTCAGATGGACATCGCGATTTGATTACTTGAGTATTTCTCTTGTATTAGGTACTAAAGACATTGTGTTTGGTTAGCTCATGACTAGGCTCCATCATGGACTGTTAAAGAAAGGGATTGACGTTCATCCAGTCAACACAGGTTCACTTGGGGTCTCCATTCAGGAGAAAAATGCCTTTGGAGGGTTCATATTTTGGGCCCATAAACTGCACATATACCCCTCGCTCTAGGCTCAAAACAAAAGGTGATCGAGCCTTTGAGTTTGTGGCACCTAAACTGTGGCTCCCTTCTACTGGACTTGAGGTCTGCGGTCTCTGTTGACGCCTTTAAAAAGCCCTTAATCTGTTCAAACTGGCCTTTGTCTAGCCTGTGTCTGTATTTCTGTGTTTTTATGTCCTTGTGTTTTAATGTTTTGTTTTGCTATCCTATTCTAAAGTTTTACTCATTTGAAGCACTTTGTGACTGTGTTCTGTGAAAGGTGCTATACAAATAAACTTTACTTACTTACTTATTTACCTACAGTGGGACTGCCTAACAACTTATGTTTGAAAATCCTTTTTTTTACAATAATACAGCCAAACCATACAGCATATTCCTCATGTTCACCTACCTTTTATAAGACATTGTTAATGTCATCCTGTTTCATGTAACAGAAAATGGGACTAACATTGGATCATGGCTGTTATCATGTAACAGTGTTCAGTTCAAAATACCTTCTGTGGAGATGCGTTGTAAATACTCAACAACAGCCTACTTGACAAAACACTAATGTCTTACTTCAAAGCCAACATCTGAGTTGGCCAATGCTTTTATTTATTGACCTATTGAGTAATGTAATGTAATGCTTCTTTCCTTTTAAACAATTATAGCTGAACCCTCTTCTATCAACTGTATTTTACCACTTTTACGTTCGGGATTGACGTTCATACATAGTCAACACAGGTTCACTTGGGGTCTCCATTCAGGAGAAAAATGCCTTTGGAGGGCCTTTGGAGGGCCCATAAACTGCACATACTGTATACTCATGGTTGTGGTGACTTTAATCATTCACCATTTGAACAGTGAAAGACCATTTTTGCATGTGACTGTCTGTTTGTACTTGTACTGTGCTTTGCAATGGTTGCATCCATATGTAATTCATGTTTTAAGTTATTTTTGTCTGACGCCAAATATCAGTAAAAATGTATGTTAATTGTTTCATTTTATACTAGTGTGTAATACCCTTTGTAATACCCCAAATACCCTACGGCAGATCATTTTCCCAATGTGTAATGTGTGCTGCAAGATCCACATGTAGGCCTACGTGTGTCAGTCTTAATTAAAGCCTTCAAACTCTAGATAACGTCAGTTCAAATGCTAATTCCCAATTGGTGTGGGGGATGGGAGACCGGTGGGACACGCAAAGGTGCCGAGCAGAAAGCAACTTGAATGCATTAAGAATAGAATAAGAATAGATTGAGTCCAGTTTTGGCACAAATGGTTGACTTCTTGTGTAGCTGGAGGCGTCTACTATTGGCTGTAGCTAAAAGTCATTTGGACTCCCAGCACATCTTAGTGAACAGGGGGTGAAAGGCATGCAGACACCGTGTACTGTGTCTGTGTGCTATGCTAGTAATGTTTCACCTGCATGAGATGACAAAGATAAATGAGGTGGATATTGGTTCTTTTTGTTGCCTCTTCTTGCATCTGTTCTCTGTGTACAATGTTTAAAATGTTAATGTAATAAAGTTATTAATCATTTGGAGAAACTTATTTGCATGTTTAAAACAATTGTGTTATATCCTCCTAATGCAAAACAGGGCACTGTAATACATCATAAAATTATATGGTTGTCAAGTGGATACCACTGATAATTATGTTTTACTAGACATTCCACATGCCCAAATATTTAACATAACTCTGACAGCACTCTCAGACACAACCATCCTTATCAGCCCTTGTGTAAACCAATAGGGAAGGCAAGTGACCTCTGAAGGACACTACATGCTATTAGTAATCCGGCCACCAGGGGTCAGTCAATTACCTTCACTATCTTTTTTAAACAGGTTGCTCAGCTCCCCTGCCCCCTGCTGGTGGTTCAGACCTAAAACATGAATGGTGTTTTTCAAAATATAGTCCATGATTTTTTAAAGAACTGCACAAGCCAATACAAAGTAGTCATTACATTTTAGTAACAATATGGATAATGTTGTAGGTATAATATAGTAACAATATGGATGTTGTTATATAATATCGTAACAATATGTGGATGTGAATATTGTAGTAATATGCATGTTGTGTAGGCCTACATAATATAAATATATACATATAGTGACTGTTACGGGACTTTTACTTGATGTTAATGCTATTAGTACTGTTAAGTACTGCACATTAAAACATTTTCCATTTCTACAGCAAGTGAAGAGGTATGTTGTGAAACCAGCCCATGCCTAACCAACTCTCCCTAACTCTAAACCCTAACACTGAACCCTCCTAAGAACAAGGTTAAACCTCTGCAATGAGAAAAGGAAGAAACCTTGAGAAGGAGCACAGAGGAGGGATCCCTCCTCCCAGGGATGGGTAGGAGTAGAGAGGTTTTGAGGTTAGTTAATAGACATGTAGGCAAAGGGAAAAAAGCACATTGGAATATCTGGTGTCAAGAGCCTTTTTAAAAAACACATGGCCCGTTTCATTTGCCACCACAAAAATATTAGTTTGACCTGAGAAATGGCAAACCAATGGTGACATGAACCTGGTCAACCTGGTCACTACTAGAAATTATATCTCTGGAAGTCACATTTGACATTCAGAACAGATTCTTTGTAAACTAAAAGTTGACTAAACAGTTGGTATGTACCTTACAAAGATGTCAGCAGTCACATCTTAGTCCTCCGATCGGATCCTGGTGGTGTGTCATCAGCTTCATCTAGGTCCTCCGCCACGGATTCCTGGTCTGGTAAACACACACACACACACACACACACACACACACACAGCAGTAGTTTGCCTAGTCTGGTTAATAAACACAGTGGTCTGGTAACATTCAGAACAAATCCTGGGTCATCAGCTTCATCTAGTGACAATACAACAATACATAGAATACAACTTTTAGATGTTATGTGTGAGAGAAGAGCATCACATAGTGCAGCATTCACAGAGGAACTTGTGAGTCTAAATAAATCCTGTTCACCCACATCTCCATTAACCCAGGGACTATCGTCTCTAAATGGATTTGATCACAAGTGATGGCTGCAGTGACAGATTTAAGATTGAGTTGCGTGGCTCGTTTAGTAGTAGAAGTCATCTATTCCATAGAAGTGGCAGTGAGAATCTCTTTAGAGTCTGGGCATCGTTCACCCCATGAGAGACATCCTCCAGCCTGGCTCACCCATCAACTCCCCTCCGACACGGATTCGTGGTCTGTAACACACACACACACACACAATTCAGTTTACAAATTGATGTATTGAGCAATACTACTATAGTTGTAGCAGCAATAGTAATAAAAATAGCCCATATGAGTCCCACACAACCCCGAATTGTGCCAAATCAGATTGGGCAGATTTCACAGGATTAAAATCAGGGGAACCTCAGGGCTTTCAGTGTTTCACATACGCTTGGTGATAGTTAGTCTCTGGCCCCCAGCCTCTGGTCTACTCTGATACTGCAGGCCTTGTCCATGGGATCCAGCACAGTCAGGAAGCATTTTTATTATAGTTAAATTACTTTATAATGTATCAAATACCACCACTTACACTGGTGAGTCTGGATCAAATCTTCCTCTGCCACATCTCCTACCTCCCTACTACAACTCTGCAGAGAGCACATTGAGAATGTCATACTATTATTATAATACACATTATTCAGAATATGGGTAAATACAGCAGGTACCGTTGCTCACCTGTCATATGTTGGAAAATGAGAAAACCTGTGGTATTTTTGGATCTGTCACTACTCTGCATTGAGCTTTAAAACATTTCCTCATTGACAGAATGAACTGAAAACCAATACAAAAATCCCAGGATGCTTAAGAGGACCAATAATGTTGCCCTTAGTCACCGTGTGTTTTGTTAGTCACACCAGGGCTTGGCATTTCATCTACAGCAGCAGCAGGATAGCATTTGCTTACCAATATTTGTATTGCTCATCTGAACAACTAAGCTTGCTTATTTTATTTCTCAAGCCTAGTAGGGATGACAGAGAGGAAAACCAGAAGTGATTCAGCCCATGTATTGAAACCGACCTCACTGTTAAGGAGGACCTTCTTTTTATATAGTATTGAAAGATCACTCACCTCACTGTTAAGGACTTCCTTCTTCTGCAGTATTGAAAGAGCACTCACCTCACCTTTATGGACTTTCTTCTCATGCAGTATTGAAAGAGCACTCACCTCATCAATGGTGATGTGTCTTCTTCCCTCCCTTTACCTTCAGAGCAACCAACTCACCCATTTCTGCCCGGTAAGAAATCACTCAACCCAAGGAAGGTTGGGGATGCCCGCTAAGGAAAGCCCGCTGAGGTCATCGCAGTAATCAGGACTGCGATGACCTCACAATGGACCGACCGCAATGGGTACACGCCAGCTGGCTAAAAAAGGGCCCCCCACAGACAGACAACCAAGGGCTCAGGAGGAGAAGGACGGACCAAAGGACCCAACAAGGGCAAAACCGAGGGCCCCAACCCAAGACCAGATGTTCCCCTCATCGTGGACCTGCACTCGGCAGCCAAAGAACGCCAGAAGAAGGGTGGTAAACGAGACTCCTATTGGGGCGATGGGTTGTTATTTTTCTCCAACAGGCCCCCTGTGCACCACCAGGTACAATCGCTCTGCCAGAAATGTACCGGTACATACAGGAGAAGAAGAACGGTTAGGTGACCATACAGACCCTAAGCACTTATATCACCATAATATGTGGTGGTGTTTTTAAGGGGTTGCTTAAACAGAATGTGTGTCAGTTGATGGAGTGCATGTTATGCACTGCCCTGACCCAAATTGCGAGATACCCCGCTGTCATAAACCAGAACCATGCAACCCTAGCATATTTATATATATATTTATTCAGATATTTATCCTGATCCACATGGATATATAAATGACAACATATTTCCCGACAGAACTATCCCTCCGGCACCCTCACACCCGGACAATTATGAACTACTAGTCGAATAAATGGCAGGCAAAATTGTTGGTACAAAATCATGTTTTTATTTGTATTCTAACAACTAGACTAACTATGGTGATGTATTGTTTAGTTTGTTCCCTAGACTGTCTGCAGAGGGACCACACTACACTGAACGATTCTGGGTCCCAGTCTAGGGCAATAATATGTGATTTGCTTACAAGCGACATGTTCTACTTTCTACTATTGTATTAAATAATGTACTTAAATACTCATGGCTTAGAGTGTGAAATGGGTTTATATTATTTAAATTTCTTTTATAATAACCCGCCCGTCCTAAATGAGGAGGGAACCACAACTCCTGTTCTCAATTATTCTGTTAGAATAAATAAAACTATGTATTTTCATCATCTAACCTGTGCTGGTAAATTTCCACTGTTCCACTTTTTTTCCAAAATGCTAGGACAGTTGTACCACCTTCTTATCTGTTAGCCTTGTGAGGCCTTTAAGTTTTACTCTCCTGTCTTAAGCTGTGGAAAACAACCGTCCTCATTGCACGGACAGTTTCTGTTTTATCTCTATGTAACACCATGGTGGTAATGACTGTCTGCATTCGTTCTCTCATAGGCGCGGACAAACAAGCTGTACATATGCTTTGTGAGCAAGACCTAGGTTGTCGCTGAGAGGAAGAGCCTCACATCTTGCCCTCGGCGTTTCTCCTTTGGGAATCCCTGTCACGATCTTGAAGGACATTGCAATTCAACTGACATCGTGACAGTCTCTTAAACACTTGGTTTCTCCTAAGGGGGCACGGTTACACAACTGTAGACAGCACCGTATCCCAGAATGCATCTCTGCTCACTCAGACCACCAGACCACCATCAGACCACCCATCAGTAAGACACTCATGTATATAATAATAAACTTGTATAGTGTTCAGACGCACTCGAGTACTCAGACGCTTCAGAGTGAACACAGGGTAAAACCATTTAATAGGTCATGTATAAATAAAAGACAAGTAGGTAGTTAAAAACCAGAGGAATCATGAAATGGAGGGAGGATATAGATCAAGTCAAGTCAAGTCAACTTTATTTGTATAGCCCTTAATCACAGTTACAGTGATTACAGGCCATATATTTATGACACCCCCTAACCCTAACCCCCCAAAGGGCAAGAAAAAAACCTTAATTATCGAGGAAGAAATCTTGAGAAGGAATGCAGAGTGGAGGATCCCTCCTTCCAGGGATGGCATACATACATAATAATACAAGCAAACATTCTAAGTACAATTTTAAAAATGGACAATTAGTATTATCCATGGTGATAAGACTGGTGAGCAAGCTGGTAGCCATCAGGTGCTGAGGCCAGGGTCGCAGCAACACACTAAGACAGAGACATCATTATTAGATGGGGTTAGATGTGGCAGGGCGGACAAGGAACATGTAGGAAAAACCTCTAGTCTAGTACCCTTCGGCAGCAGGGGTAGACTAGTGCTGGCTAACAGATCAATTACGCTGTAATGAGAGCTGAGGGACACTCCTAGGGGCCAAATGAGAGAGTAAAGAGGTAGGTCTTAAGTTAGGATTTGAAAATGTCAGCAGAGTCAGCTTCCCTGATTATAGGTGACAGACTGTTCCCCAGATAGGGGCTCAGTAAGAGAACGCTCTGTTTCCTGCTGATTTCTTTTTAACTTTTGGAATTGATGTAAGGCCAGCTCCTGAAGACCGGAGGGGTTGAGAAGGGGACAATAGGGAATAATAAGGTCCTTCAGGTAAGATGGTGCTAATCCGTGTAGGATTTTGGTGGTAAGTAGTAGCACCTTAAAATCCAATCCAATGGGTAGGCCGTGCAAACCAACGTGGTTGGTTTGGTTTAGTGAACCAAACCATGCGTGCAGCAGCAGGTGAAGATGGTGAAACCAAAGGAAGCACGCACTGCAACAGGTGAAACCAAAGGAAGCGGTGAACTTGTTATGCTGCGTTCACATGGAATCAGGCAGGCGGTAGACGGCAGACGGACACACCGTCTGGACGGCACAGGACAAACAAACAAACAAACAGTCTGACGATATGTTGCTATGGTGATGTCGTATTACAATTATTTCATGTTTATTATTTTATGTAATTATTCTAGTAATGCATAAAAATGCAACTTTCTCTTAATATTCTATTGCAAATGTAACATTAATGTTAAATTCATTTAAATAAAATCCATCCATTTAAAATTAAAAAATTGAAATAGTCAATTTTACCTAGGTGTTTGCCCATCAATGACTGACATCAACTAAAGTAAATACAAAGAGTAAGCAGCATATTTACTGATTTAGATGCATAGAAACGTGATTCTGATACATGTCATGGAGCAGGTGGGGGGGTTCAGGGGATCTTGCTCAAGGATGCCTGCTACAGGTAACCTCGTGAGACCATCCTGATCTCGCGAGATCACGCTCGCTGAACATGCTATTAGCAACACGGCCACCAGGGGTCAGCACAGAGCCGAGAACTGAATACTTTTGTCTTTGTAAATGTCAGTTCACTGATGACATATATATTTATATATATATTCATATATTTAGAATGTGATTAGAAGTATGTGGTATGGTTAACAGTCTCTTTATATTCATCTCACTCTCTAAAAGTATAAAAATACATGATACATGATATGGCCAAAATCTTCTATCCCGATATAGTAGGGATGACTATTGGTGCTTTCACAAAATATTTACACAGTGGGATTTTTGATAAATCATCATCAGTAATGTGGATATAATGACTAACTGGGTAAAGGCAAATAATAGAACAGCTAGAACAGCCTGGTAAGTTCAGAAAATGACATCACTTTACTGTAATGCAGCCTTTAAACCCAGGAAAAGACAACACTTGCAATATCCAAAAACTAAGACGATGTCTCATACCGATATAATATCAATATATTGCCCAGCCCTGTATGAATTCATATTATTTACGTTTGTATCTCTCTCTCACTCACGCGCGTGCATGAGTGCATAGCAGGAGTGCAGCAGCACGGTTTTCATTGCTAATGTTCTCTGCATATGAAGCAAGCAGGCAGACCAAAAGAGTTTTCAGTCGCTCCAGCTGGACTGTGTAATGCAGCTCGGCGTCTACATCAAAGCCCATTACATTTGAAGACAGCCACCGCTTTTCTGTGGCAAATTGATCCATCAGCTTGCACTGAGTCCATGCTCGCTTATGACTGACTAAGGGTGACGGCCGCTTTGTAAGAGTTATCAAACAAGGTGAACCGGCTGTGTGCGAGTGTGTGTGATAGTGT
The DNA here is from genome assembly GCA_900302345.1 of Melanonus zugmayeri. Classification (NCBI taxonomy): domain Eukaryota; kingdom Metazoa; phylum Chordata; class Actinopteri; order Gadiformes; family Melanonidae; genus Melanonus; species Melanonus zugmayeri. The sequence goes on from OMKN01067861.1 coordinate 21,048, forward strand.
GTGTGTGTGCGATGTGCGTGCATGTGTTTCTGCATGCATATGCATGGGTGGTTGTGTGCGCGCATGTTTCCATGTTTGTTTGTAGTGGACACTAATGGCAGGCGTGCACATGTAAATGTGGTCGCTGTATGTTGAACTAAGAGCCTTTCAGGGCGGTAAGAACCCTTTTACCCTTTCACGGTCGGTCAGAGTGCTTCACACCCGCACTGTAATGGTAATGACGTTTGTTTTCAAGTGTTGGCTCATGCTAGACATTATACAGGAATTGAACTGAATATTCATGGCCGTTTGCAGGCATGCATTTTTTATTTTTAATAACAAGGTTTGGTAGAGCAGCTCAAAGAGGTAAAAAACAGCCGCTCCATTTCCTTCAGCTAGAGACAGCATGATGAGTGCAACTCCGTTGTCATAGGAACAAATGTGTGGCCTGTCACTCGGTATATAAATATATAGAGATATAAATATATAAGGTAGGATGTGATATGTTTCCTACTTTCTGGATTTTAGAACGGATATTTGAAGCTATGACATCTTACTGTGTATAACCGGGTTGAAACACACATTTAGATCCAGTGTGCCAATAGTTTATGGTGCTGTTTTGCCCAGCAACACTTTGAGAGACTGCGACAGACTAAAGTACTAATAGATGCACCTGGCCTCTTCAAATCACCAGCAGCGAATAGGAGCGCAGGGTGGTCAAATAATGAGCAGCGAATAGGAGCGCAGGATGGTCAAATAATGAGCAGCGAATAGGAGCGCAGGATGTTCAAATCACGAGGAGCACAGGATGTTCTTGGCCCGGCGAGGCGCAGTGTCAACAGTTGATGATTGTCAATTAGAAAATGGAGAAACTTAGCAAACTTGTCTTTGAGGAAAGGAGTTTCTTTGTTTACCTTAAACATGAAAGACCAACACACACACACACTCACACACACACACACACACAGTCATTTGGGTGGATATGAGTGTGGGGAATTGGAGTCAAGTGAAGTTGTGCGTGGGTGGGGAGGAGATGCTATGCTTAAATTGTCAAATCTGTGTTTTTCTACGGTGCTCAAAATGCCCTTCTTTGAAGGATTAGACTCTTCTCTCTCAGAGATGGCATGTGTGTGTGTGTGTGTGTGCATGTGTGTGTGAGAGAAAAGTGCATCAATGTGTGTGTCTTGTGCATGCGGCTGCTCATTCCTGTGACATTAGTGCAGATAAAGCTGGCTAGTGTTTTTGTGTGCTGTTGTATAATCCCTTCAGTGTGTTGGCGTGATTGTAAAACCCCCGAGTATCCTCCCCTCCCTCCCTCCGCTACCTGGCTTCCGTCGACGCGCCGAGAAACACCGGTTTCCAGAACGCCCTCTGAGAGAGAGAGAGACCAAAGCACAGCTGAGATAATGAAACCTGGCTCTGGAAGGTGTACCGTGTCACGGTTAATGACTCCCATGTATTCTCTCTCGCATTCATCCTCTCTGTCGCTCTCTCTGTCTCTCTCACTCTCTCGCGTTCATTCTCTCTCTCTCTCTCCCTCTCCAGCCCCCGTGGCT
>OMKN01067862.1:0-18910 GCA_900302345.1 Melanonus zugmayeri
AAAAATAGAGAGTTAACAGTGATTGGACAAACCTGTCTCTGCAAATTTCAGGGCAGCATCCAGGTAGTCCAGTAGTTCCTGAGTCATATCTAACCTGTGATCAACACATAGAGACAACCTTAACCTCTTAACCCTCTAGACAGCACACCACAGGTGATACTTTTACACACACTGGCATGTTTTATAGTGATAGTCGTTTCATGTATTTGTTTGAAATCAATGATTTCCAAGTTAAAAAATAAGGATACGTTCAAGATCAATAAGCAGTTAAATATGAGTATGAAAACCTCTGGATTATAAATGTATTATACTTAACATTGTACCAGAGTAGTAGGTAGTGATGTGCAACAACAACACAACACGTCATATATCATATAATATATAATGAAAGTGAAGAGTGTAAACGTACACTTTGTTCATGTCACTTCCTGCTTCTCTCTCCAGGGTCTCGTCGCTGGCCTCCAGGTTGCCAGGGATGGTCTTGTGCTGGAGCAGAGACGTCATGTTAAACAACCATTAGCTTATTGTAGTAGTAGTAGTAGTAGTAGTAGTAGTAGTAGTAGTAATTAGGGCATTTGACTCCCAGCCGATAGGATGTCCATATTGTCTACCTGTATCCTACTTGCTCATTAATAACATGTATTTAAAGCATCATTAAAGTTTGTTAGAGGATTGGATTATCAAGTTTGAATCTATGGAGCAACTATCGACATATCTACCGATATCAACGACACAACCCAAACCTCTAACACACTTTAATGATGCTTTAGAAATCACTGTGAAACAACTAAAAATGCAATGGCCTAACATTAAATAGTGTAGGGGAGAACATATATTGCCTCCATTGTAATGTGATATATAGAGGGATGTATATTGCCGTCTTACCTTCACGTGAAACTCAATTTTAAGACAGAGGAACTTGGCAGACAAGGCTACGATGTGCCCATATCGGTCATGAAGGTTCCCCTGAGTCATTAAAGACATTACATGGTTGAATTAGTCTCACTTCAAGAAATGTGATGTTTTCTAAATTTGCTCTTCATCATGCTTGATAGCGTGTTTATTTTTGGCGCTGTACTCACCCACAGAATGCCCATATCTCGGACATTGCGGCAGTATCTGTTGGAGTCTCGAACAGCCTGTTCATCAAACGACAAAAAATATATACAGAATAATAGTCACCTTGGATAAAAGCGTCTGATAAACGACTACACGAAGTGATAGGACTCAAGTCAAGTCGTTCATGTTCCTGAGATCTGGTGCTACCATGTCCTTACGTTGGGGTGTCCGTCCCGGAGCACCTTGTGCAGCATGTAGCAGTACTTCCAGCTGATCATGGAGCTGCTGGACAGAGGCAGGTTCTGGCAGTACGACATGAAGGTGGTCGCGCCGGACTCCTTGTGCGTCCCCAGGATGATGTCTTCACACATTGTCAAGGAAACGCCCCATAAAAAATCAAAGAGCGCCACAGGCCTACAATATACCGTCTACCCCTCAGAAGGAAAGACTTCCCCAAGAAGTAAATTAAGAAACATCTAGAAGGAACACAGAAGTCCTCCCAATAAGGACTTATAATGGCAATAACAACAAATACAATATTTGAAAGTTTATTTAAAATGATGTGAAATATCATGTTTTATGATTCTAAAAGAAGTTATAAAGAGACGATCTGGGTAAATAACAGTGAAATAAATCTGAGTTATAAAGGTGAGGCGTTCATGGTGTTGTTCCTATAAACCTCGTTTAATGCAATTATAATATGCAAATATGTGCCTATCATCACGACAAAGGTCTAAATGAACACAAAAAGGGATACTTCTGGCATATTTCTCTTTCAGGGGAGTTTCGGTGGAGGTAATGGTCTTGGTGATGCTGTGGAGCTGAAACAAGAGGGTCCAGTTAATTGATTATTAAGTATTCTAATAGTATTCTAATAGTATTGTAATAGTATTATAATAGTAGGCCTAGACAGAGGGAACCATTGTGAACAGCTAAGCAAACGCCTTGTCGCCATGCTGGGCTGTTAGGCCTACTGTGAAATGGACAAATAGGGTGTTTAAAGCGGAAATGTTTTGGTATGCTGTAGGCCTAGTGTATATATATATATATATTACATTTTAAAAAAACTAAACGCAATGTTCATATGGGCTTGACAGGCCTAAGGAGAAAGATTCCTTATCTTATCAGATCATCCGGGGGGAAAAGAAAAGGACTTACCTGCTGTTTGCCAAACTGCTCTTTCTCCGCCGCCAGAGCCTTTTCCGTCTTAGTATCACTTTTATCACCTTTGTTCTTTGATTTATGCATGATGATGCTGAACTATATCAGCCCCAGCAGAACCGACGTGGACCCAACTCTAAGCGCGCTAGTGTTTAAAAGTCCTCCGCGCTGCTGCGTCGGTTCTTCAAGACGCGTCCGAGGAGCGCCTGAGCTCACCTTGCTTTCAATTCCTTTCAACAAATGTTGGATTTACTTCAATATCTCCGACAAATGCGTCCGAAGTGCGCCTACTAAAAAACTAAACCACTGTTGCCATCCATCAGGTGGAGTCACTGGGCATGGTGATGCAGTGAAACTTGCATGACAATACCAGCCTGCAGGACCGGTTTAGCACCCCGCCCACATCACAGACAAATCACACCTCAGAGTCTGTCCATCTCTTACACATTTAATAATGATGTATAAAAGCAGTACATCTCATCATTACCACCAGTAACATCCTTAAAAATAGTAAGTAAAAAAAACACAAATCAAAGATAACAAAGTATTACAGTTTAAAAGTGTAATTATTTTTAGTGTTGCATAGTATTCACATCCTTCTGTACATTGGAAACAATACTTTAGTTAATACTTGGCCCGTCCTTCAAAATGAACTCTGTGCTGAGCTGGAGTCACGCTTTTGGTGGCGTTTGAGTGACCTGGTGGAAAAAAAACATATCATAAAATCATGAACACGGATTCTTCAAATGCTTTGTGTTCACGCCAAACAAACAGCAGAGGAGTTAAACGGAGACAAACATCTACCTTGTCCGTTGAAGATCTTCCGTAAGAAGGGGATTTCGGACACGTGTGGCAGTGCGAGGACTCACTCGAGCCGCTGTCGTGGCTGAGGTTCAGGCTAACAAGAGCGTCCCGGTTCTTCGCAGAACCCTTGTGTTGGAGCACACCATACTTGGGATCGTCCAGAACCCGCTGCAGACAACAGGACGCGAACAGATGCCTTCCCTGGTAAGAGGAGCGTGAGAAGACCGTTAGCAACTCTTTCACAACCCCCCAAAAAAACAACAACCATGTTCTTGAAATCATTGGGTTGGGGTTGGGTCTGGCGCCTCACGTCGATGGAGGCGTGAGAGGGGAGCTCTGGGGCTTCGTCGGCTGTCGCCGGCCGAATGGCGCCGTTCGCCAAACAACAGCTCCTCATCCTCAGCGAAGAAGGCAGCGAGTCGTCTTGACTGGAAAAGAGAAGGTATACATATATACAGAACCTGTGGCAATAACATGAAATGGTGCCCCCCCCCGCTCCACCCATGGACTATGTTTACTACAACGCTACGCTAACTTATGAATTCATTGCCTAGTTCCCTACCGGGTGTGGTCGTGGTCTTGTGGAGTTGGGGGCCTGACTTCCAGTGACAGTACGAGGGAGGACTTCCCCTCTGGAGCGCTCCTGAGCTCCTGTGGCCCACGCCCTACATCTGCCTGGGCATCATAACCATCCCCCGGCTCTGGTTCTCCGACACCCTCCACCCCTCCACCACCAGTGGTGCTCCTGTAATGGAGCGCACCACGTATAATCCTGCAGCCGCTGGCGACGATCTTAAATGAGATGGCTTTGACTGTGTTCCCTCGCCCATAAGAAGAAGGTGATGACGATGGGACAAAGGTTCTGTTGGATTTGAAGCGATCCTCCGTCTGTTCAGCTCTGCTCTGATGACCAGCGCTCCCAAAAAATGGCAGCAGTTCTGTCTGGTTCCCCTCTGGGGCACAACGTTCTCTAAAACCATCGATCTCAGAGGAACTTGAAACCACGTCCTCCAACGACGCGTGGCCGGGGCCCGGGTTGGAGGACTCTGCTTGGTCTTGAGCCTCACCGGTCCACTCAGAACTTCTAGCTGGAGATCTGATGTTCCGGGTCACACTACAGCATTTGATCTCCTCACTATCTAACTTCATGGTTTCTCCTGGTGTTTCATGAGGAATTGAGCCACCATTCACATCAGAATCATCTGCTATAATAATAAAACCATCACGGCCGCCACACTTTGGTTCGAATGAGGTACTACACCCTGACTGGATGTCAGCTGTAACCATGGTTTCCGTTGTTGATCTTTCTTGTTGACCTTGACCTAAGACCTTTCCTTCAATGTTCTCCTGGTGACTATTACAAGATACAGGCTCTGAATGGAAACTGGGCGTGTTGCAGTTTGGCGCTCTACCATGTTCTGGTAGGCGTCGCCGGCCTTCACTAGTTTGACCGGGGAAGAGATAGCATGTCGCGCTGGAGTCGCTGGCGAGTTCACACAACATCATCGGTGCATCAGTAGCATCGAGGGACGACCCAGATATGGATTCTTCCAGCTCTCTTTGTTCTTTTTGCCAAGTTATGACGGAGGGAAACACATTTGGGATGTTTTCTTTGGCTGTAAAACTGACGTATATAACCTGGATGCTTGGAGACTGCTGCTGCTCTCTAGAGATTTCCAGAATGTTCTGTGACTCCATCACTGTATCTTCCCTAAGGCCACAGAAAGAGGATTCAAATCACCAGAGCGTCGACGCATCCTGAGCTCCTTTCCTATTGGTCGGTCTGGAATGTAATCACCTGCCAACGGACTCCTGACGGTTCCTCTCTCCCAGCGCTTCACGGGCCGTCTCCAAGTTCAACTGTAGCAGCTGCAGGTCATTCTGCTGATTCTCACACACCTGTCACACACACAATGAAGATGCAGCTTTATTTAACTGGTTCAATGCATTTACTTTACAAGATATAAGAGAAACCAGCCAAACCTCTAAAACACCACATTAAGAAAAATGGAAATTCCCAGCGTTTTGTGTCTCAGAGTGTTAGAGCTGTGATGTCATGAGAGGCAGGGTCCTTGAGGTCCTTGAGGATCGCTCCACTCCCTCCTGCTGGCTGTGGGACTACGATTCAAGATGGCTCCAATGACTGAACTACAATTCCCAGGAAGGAAAGTTTGATTGGGATCCAGGTGGTCTGGATAAAAGAGACGAGGCCATGCTTGGGAGAGAAGGCTCTGAGGGTGTGAAGGAAGACACCATGCGCGGCTGATAATTAAACCTTTTGTTTGTTAAATAGGCAGTTTATTCTCACACTGCACTTTGAGTTTATCTTCGTTTTGTGGTCAGGAATAAATGGACTTTTCCCAAAACCGAACCCAAAAATGTTTTCTAGTCGCCCACGTTACAAAGGACACTACTAGGAGTAACCAGCCTCCCATAACGTCACAGAGCCAAACTACAACAACACGTCAGGTATGCAGTGGGACCAGACTGGTAGCTCTGACAGCAGTCAACACAGCGAGGAGGAGGAATGAGGAAACCTCGTTACTTCTCTGACAGGAACAACCTCTGAACAACCTCATACAGTGAATCAACTCTTTATATAAGTTGCAGACAGAGGTCCTGCAACTTATATAAAGAGTTGATTCACTGTGAATCTTCACCGTATGTGTTTCTCACAATGAACAATGGAAAAAAACAATACAGAAAGGATTACAGATGGGAGTATTTACACACAGACAGACTGTTTGGTTAAGTATAGGCTAGGTGTGTACACCTGTCGTAGGCAGTGCAGCTCAGACTCTGTGCGTTCCTGTTTGGAGCGAGCCAGCACCAGCAAGTCATCCTTCCAGGTGTCGCCCTCCCCTGGCACAAAACATAATTACACAACGTCCAGTAAAACCATCTCGTGTAAAAGCACAACTAGACATCAAGTCAAACCGGATACTATTACCCTATCGTCTACGTTTAGACACTTTTCTTTCCCATCGGGGATTAATAAAGTTTCTCATTCTGCAACAAGACATATATACGCATTCCACACACATCTGTCTAAATGAATAACTTTAAAGATATGGGTGGTTTACCCGACAAGGCCAAATCCCTGCAGAGCATCTGGTGCTCCTGTTTGAGGCGAATAATCTCCTCTCTCTGGGCACTGCTTTGGGTGACGTGCTGCTGTAACTCCTCTGCAACCACAGGAAACACACAATGCATCAAAGGAAGCAAGTCATTTAAGCAAAAAATTAATTTACTTTCAGTCAGTAAAAGAGAGTAAGTACTGTTTCATCTCCAATAATTGCTCATGGATGCCTACAGGTAGACTGCGGACATTGGGGTTCGAACCCAGAATCAATGTTAGCGACAGCCCTGAGAGGGGACGCATTGGGTCAGCCTGGTCCTGCTAACCGCTAACAGAGTTACTCACCTCTAAGATTGGTGTTCTCGTGCCTCATCTCCCTGTAGCGTCGCTTGGTCTCCTCTATGTCCCTCACCAGCCTGGTTTCCCGCGAGCGACTCTCCTTCAGCGCGGCCTCCAGGTCCTGCAGGCGTCCCGTCAGGTCTGCTGTGTGGGCGGCGGCTTCACTCACATCTTTATCCTGAGAGGGATACAATAAACAATCAATAATTAATCAATAATCATTTCCCCAAAAATGATAATATATAGTATAATAATATATATACAATATATAATATTTAAAATGAATACTTAAACATTTAGAATATTAAATATCAATATGTAAACATTTAGAATATTTGGAATAATATAAATATTTCAATATTTAGAATATTGAATATTTATATTTGAATGCTTAGAATATTTAAACCTTCAAGTGTTTAAGAGAAAAAATCTCTGTATTGATTGAGCCATGGGTGGATGGTTTTAATTCTGTAAGTGATTTAATTCCGCTGTAGTTCTCCAGGCGCGTGTACCTTGAGTTTGAGCATAGAGCTGAGCTCCTCCTCCCTGACCTGCAGGGAGCCGACCTGAGAGGACAGAGCCATCACGGTGGAGTTCAGGCTTTCGTTTTTATCCTGCGGAAAAAGAAGACTTTGCTTTAAAACATAACTTTAAAAACTAGGTAGACTAGAATGTCGCGATCATATTAGCTGCATAATCTTGCTGTACCTGAAGGTCTTGAGAGGTTTGCTCCATGTCCTGGTGATCCTGTCCCAGCCGCTGGAGGTGCTGCTGGGTGGTGCTGAGCTCCGTCTGGAGGTCCTTCTCCCTGGCCTCCACCACCCGGACATGCCTGGTCAGGGCCCGGATCACCTCCACATGCTTCTGGAGCTCACCTGCAGAAAAAAATATAAATAAGAACCTGTAACCACAAAAAGTATATATCGCCCTGTAGAGAATACACTGCATACTGTTTTATATTTTTTTCATAAATGCAATCAAATATCAAATCAAATATTATTTACTGTAGATATAGCTATGTATTACACTATTTTCTTGCTTAATCGTAATAAATAAGTAATAATACCCATATACTGCATAATCATGCCGAGTTGTATATTAACCAATTAAATTATAGATTCGTTTTTTTTTAGATTTTCTGTACAATCAGAATGGTTTTGTTAACAAAACAGATGCCAGCCAAACTGACGGTAGACTTTTGAACCGCTGTCCTACTGTTTGCTTCCTCACCATCTGACCTGGCACACCTCTGCTCCAGGCTAAGGACCCGCTGGCGGTCTTGTTCCCAGGCGTGGAGCTGCTTGTGGTGGGAGGCAGCCATGGTGTTCAGCTCCCTGTCCCGGTCCTTCAGCTCAGTGATCAGCAGCTGCAGCTCTCTCCTCTGTCTCTGGATGGTGGAGCTCTCCATGTCACTCACGACTGGCATCTGTTTAAAAAAAAACATGAAACATGAAACACATATTAACATATGCTAAATGTGAGCTGGGTGTTTTTAGCCCAAAAGGCTACAGTCGGCAGGCAGCAAGATGTCTAAGGAAAAAGTCATTAAGTCACATTGGATAAAAGCATCTGCTAGATGACAAAATAGTTAAAATAGTTAAATAATGATCTGATATTCTAAAAGGGGTATTGTATACACTATATCCATACTCCAAATAGTTCATTTAGCTATTAGCCAGAGCAGTTCAACACTATTACTAGTATGTATTAAAGAGAGTGCTGTATAATGACATTACTGAACTGAATATAGCCCTTACTTGAGTGTGCTGGTGCTGTAACTGACAATGAATGTCGTTGGAGTAAGGTGGTACACTTCTGGCCAACTGCCTGACCATCCCGTCCATTTCATTGCTAGATCGGACGGAAACTTTGCTGACATCAGCAGGCAATACTCCAACATTATTCTGAAAATATGGAATACAAAGACATTGTGAATACATAACTATTGTCCAATTGTACTGTGTCACTTCAAAACATATGCATCTTGTGGGATAATGTAAATTAAATTGCTCACCTTTACTGGCGTGCTATGCCAAACCTCGAAAGAGGTGTCTAAATTAAATACAAGAAAATTAGATTAGCAGCAGAAACTGTTATTATACATATAAACCAAAAAAGACACATGCACCGCTGCAGACTCTTTTAAAAGGCAACTAAAGACCTATCTGTTTGGTCAGGCGTCTGGGTGACCTGCATGCACCAGATCTGCACCTTATGTACTCATTGTGTTTCTATTTTAACTTCTTTATCTGTACTCTGTTTTCTACTATACATTGTGTTTTTGCCGTGCACCCCCTGTAAAGCACTTTGTGACCAATGTCTGTGAAAAGCGCTTTATAAATAAACTTGACTTACTTTACATGCACGCAGACAAATGTAGGCATTTTCTATATAATTTCTGAAAAAGTCTACATTAATGTAGATTAATGTACATGTAGGCCTACATAAAACAAAGAGGATGCGTGTACCAGATGCCCGGGGCGAGGCTGCAGATGACTTCCCATGTGGTCCATCTCGTCTCCTCTTGTCCATCACAGGTCACTCGACCTGTTGAGCTGTGGCCCAACCGCTGTCGTTCATTAGACAATACATACAGTCATTCATACGACACGTGTTGTTACTACGGTATAGTTACCGTTCTGAATGAACTTGAGGACATTTGCAAACTACATTTCTGGCTGAGAATCCGTCCTATGAGACCGGTTATTTGAATTTCGTTCGAAATTCGAAAATACCGTTGGTAGGACTAGCTACTACTACGTCGGTAAAAGACTACAACATGTATAGAAACTCAGAAAAACGTGAAATAAACTGCACAATAACACAAAAAACGGTATTCTCACAAGTCGTAAAAATCAACATTTGGGAAAACTTTGTGTTGCTCAACTTCGATTGGCGATTCAAATCCCGCGTCATATCAGAAGTAAACAGTTTCCGGTAGATTTCGCTGTAAAAGTACCGATAGATATATATATACACGTGTATATAGATCTATGTAAAAGAACCATTGCTGACGGTGTACGTAGCCTATAATTGGCCTAAATGTTCCCCAAAACATTATTCCAGCAGCCGCAAGTTCTTCTTACTATTATGAAATAAATACATACATTCATGCCTCTCATTAAGGCGAACTTTTGTTTTGTAGGAGGACTTTCTAAAACGGATATTGTTTCGGGTTGATTTATTTTGCTGATAGAACGACAGCTAAAGTACACTCGTTTCTTTAATAACACTGAACTAAAAATCAGTACTTAGATGTGACATTTATAGGCTGTAAAAAATATTATTAAAATAAAAGGTATTATATTATTGTGGTTTACACTCCAAAGCAATAGGCGGCGCTAACGGACGGGTCGTGACGTCACTAACACACAAAACCCCCGAAGAAGCGCCGCGGCTCGAGGAGGCGTGCTCTGCGTAACACCACCAAACTCTGTCATCTCCACTGCGCCTTCAAGTGTGATTAACTTCAATAATGCGAACCGCGCCATTGAAAAGAAGACGTTAATCGTGTGTTTCGAAGGGTACGTGTCCTCGTCGTGTCTTCTATCCTTGTTCTGTGCGTCTTAAAGGTCAGTTTAGTGGGTTAGCCTCCTCGCCGCTAGCGCATCGGCTCTGTTAGCGTCTGGGTGACAGCTCCGTGAGTCGAGGCGAGGCGTTGAATGAAATGAATACGAGCTCAGTCCTCTCGTTCGCTTCCACGGCGACGTGGTGCCAGGGCGGGGGGCAGTCTGTTAAAGAAGCGTGGTCTGTAGACTGGAGGTAACGCCAGGGCGACCGATCTGCTCCGTTTATAAGTGCCGCATGTGTTAGCACGCTAACGTCAGCTCTATTAGAGACGTCCTGGTGCTTCGGGGCGATACTAGCGACCGAGCCTTTCCTTGTGTTCGTGGTGTTGGTTTAAAACATGTTTTGTTGTGGGAGGATGTCCAGTTGGATGTGCGTCATGTGGGGCCATTGTGTGGGACACTACAGAAATGCAATTCATCGCTGGAGTGTAGTGATGCAGGCTAACCCTGTAGGTGATGGGACTCAAGACACCATCTGGGTCTGGGACATCTGGGGGGAAGCACAGTGGATTTTAAAGTTATAAACCAAATGTAGTGTGATTTGTGTTCCATATGTAACAATCAGCCTGTAGGCAAAAAGCTTGTCCCAAAAAGTGATTTAGAACTTTTCATTTTGTTTCTAGGATATTTGTAATGGCTACTACTGAAAACATGGAGTCCAGTTCACTAGAGTACAAAGGGGACCACGGTACAGCCGACTCGGATTCAAAGTTTCCAAATAAAGTCCTTTATTGTGGAGGTAATAATACATAATACATCATATATGAATAGTATCATTGATACATTGTTATGCACTGTCTGTGATTTGGTCTGTAAATGCATTCTAACCCTTTCTTTCCGTTTTAGTGTGCTCTTTGCCTACAGAGGTAAATATACAAATATGAATGATGTATTTTCTCATCACAACATTGTTATTAACTAACTTAATTGTATATTTCTACCATATAGAATAGTATTGTGGAAGTAAAGTGATGTCATTGTGCCCTTGTGTTTGCAGTACTGTGAGTACATGCCAGAGCCGGCCAAATGCAGGCACTGGCTTGAGAAGAACTTTCCAGATATCTTTGCCAGGTTGACTGTAGGTGAGTACCGGCCGTATATGATGTAATACTTGACGGGACACGTCATGTATACAAATATGACATTTTGTTTCCCTCTCAGACCTGCCGGATATGGCTGTGTGTTTTTCAAATAACTCATTTAAAGGGATATCTGTAAATTGGCGTTTGCCTGTCTTACCCAGAAGTTGTTTAATTCCAAATCCATCGTTGTGCGTCCAGGAGGGGAGTTTGCTGGGATAGCGTTTGCTTTCTGTTAGCCGCTTACATTGACTTGCAGGGTTACAGTAGCCTAGCTGTGAGGTGAATACACTTTTAATTACTTTCCAAAGATTTCCAATATGTTCCGAATAGTCGCTTATTCAAAATGAGTGCCAATAACAACACAATCAGATTACGTGGAGGGTAACACTACGTTACCCTCCACGTAGACGACCCAGCCAGAAGCAGCTGATAGTATAATTGCACCAGCGGCGCATCACAGGTAATAACAGCCTAATAATCACAGTGCCGAAAATAGTGCTGAATTTTCTGTGTGTTTGTAGACAAACGACAATCGTGTTGTTTTGTTACCGCCACTCGTTTAGAATAGGCGACTATTCGGACTATTCGTTGTGCTAGTTAGCTCCTGCATCCAAAAGAAAGGTTGGCCTCATAAAGTAACAGGCAGTATTAATTAATTAATGTCTTGGTTGGCATAGACAATCAGAGAGGGAACTCCTTCAGGTGCTTTTTTTCTAGAGGCGACGTCTTCTACAAAGGGATCTCCTATGTCTAGATTATCTAATTTCTAAATAGATCCTGGTGTGTAAATGATCCACCCGGCCTCTACTCCATGTCCTGAATTTCATCGTCTGACTACATGTACGTCAAATTGAACAACCAAATAAATGTTGAAATAATACATTGACTGAATACATTGACACAATACTAGACTGTATTATTCCCTTCCAAACATATTTCCAAGGGAGATTTGTATGTATGCATGTGGCCTATGTTGTCTATATTGGTAGGGATCAGCAGCCCCTAGTGGCAGAGGAGGGAATGGTTGAAGTTCTACCATATTCTAATGTGTGACTACTATTCAAATACAGTGAACTGTGACATGCAAATTCAGAGTGCTGTCCATCACAATAAGCGATCATTTTATTGGGGCATACATTTTTTAACGCATATGCCATTGAAACCTCATTGTATGATATAACACATTTTCACAGATTTGTTTACTTAATACTTTAGTATTTCACAAAAACACAAGGAATATTGCTTCCGGTGTCGCAGTAGGATGCTGAGGTGTTCGCTTTATAACTGCTTGCGTCATTAATTGATTGTGTGGTTATTATCAATCCTCTTTCCCTGTCTCGCAGGACCCCAAGGGAACATACCTAAGCCAGAGGTAGTAACCGGAGAGGCACCACCGGCAGTGGAAGAGGAGGAGAAGAAGAAACAGAAGAGAGGTTCATATGATATTTCAATTAAGAGTCTTTTTAACTACTAGGGACAGGATGGTGTAGTAGCTAGGGTGTTCGACTCCCAGCCGGAAGGCACTGGGTTTGATCCCCAATGTCCATCGCCTACCTGTAGGCATCCTTAATTAACAACATATATCTGAATTCACTGTAAATTGCTTTGGATGAAAGGGTCTGCTAAAGTTCTGAGTTTAAATGGCAAATGTTTCGCAAACATTTTTTGAAATAACATTGTTGAGATAAAGAGTTTGAGAATATTTGTATTTGTATTTGTATTTTTTCTTCCCAGGTGGAAGAGGCCAGATTAAACAGAAAAAGAAAACCGTACCACAGAAAGTCACAATAGCAAAGATCCCGCGGGCCAAGAAGAAATACGTCACAAGAGTGTGCGGCCTGGCGACGTTCGGTAAGAAGAATACTATCAAATACAGACGGCTAGCATGGCTTCAATTCAATAACCGGCATCGGTGCAATCGGTTCCTCAATGCGATTCTCTGTGTTTTTTCAGACATCGAGCTTAAGGATGCTCAGCGATTCTTCGCCCAGAAGTTCTCCTGCGGAGCCTCGGTGACCGCAGAGGACGAGATCATTATTCAGGGAGACTTTACAGATGACATCATTGACGTCATTCAGGAGAAGTGGCCAGAGGTGAGTGGTGCACTTACCTTTTTAAAAACGAAGAAGAAGGCCGGGAACCCGAGGATCGTCTTTATTGCCGGCATGCGGTCACCAACGGCAACACGGCAACGACGTTTCAGCTCTGTGCTTTCACCGGGTTGTCAAAGCGCGGAGCTGAAACGTCGTCGCTGTGTTGCCGTTGGCGACTGCCTCCTGCAATAAAGAGATTCCTGGAGTGCTGGCCTTCTTTTGTTTTTGTATGTTTTTGTAGCCGTGCACCTGGAAGATTTTTATAGGGATAAGGAAAGGAGCATAAGGAAAATAAATGTATAAAACGTACCATTTTCTTTATTTGGAACCTTATTTAATCAGCAATTATAAAGGGATAACTGTGCTAAACAAATAAAATCTTAAAAGTGGTGCCAAAACATATGCAAGGAAATATGTTTGCTATGGATGACATGGCAGGAAATGTGGTTTCTTTTGGCCAAACGTCTTCTTTAGTGCTTGGTTGTTACAAAACGCACAAAAAAAAGAGTCAATCTCTTCTCTTTTTAGGTGGACGATGACAGCATCGACGATTTGGGAGAAGTCAAGAAGTGAAGACCTAATATGCACTTTTACTGATTATGGATGTGACATGTAACAGCAAAACCTTGGCCAAATGTACACGTTAACATTAAAAAAAAAAAAAAAAAAAAGAATCATTTTATATCTATTTTATTTACTGTATATAAATGCTGTGGACAGGGCCACTGACTTGGCATTTTTAGTTATTGATAGCTGCTTTCTCATTTGCCAAAAGCTGTGGTATGATGTGAATCCCTCCCATTTCTCTCAACACAAATCTAGGCTAATAAATTTGTCTCATTCACCTGGTCACTACTTATTATTTGTATACGTTTTCTAAATCGATCCGTCAAGACCTTTTTCAAGAAGGTTTTAACGGTTTAAGTTTTGATGTAGACGTTGGTTATCATTATGCTTGTGACCAAGTTGTTAACTAACCACAAGTTGGTTGTTTTTCAGGGACTTTGCATCTGGTTCGATCCCCTCGAGTGTTCGTCTTCCTAATCATAATAGTTTTATAATGATGGTTATATCCCCAGAGAATACAGTGCGCACTTATCCATATTCCCTTGTGCAAATATCAGGGCCCTCGAGGTAACGTTTTAGTACATAAATACTGTGCGCATTTGTTTGCCGACCTTATACTTTTACATCTTATCAGATGGTTCGCATGAGTGCACATACACACACACAAACACACACACACATAGTGTATAGCTGACCTACATATAGCTAAAGCCATCCAGCTCTGTTGACACTGTTAAGAGCACCAGACGGTCGCAATTGACCCGCCGGGCTGCAGGGATGTCTCAAACGTTAAACCTCAGTGCCGCGGAAACCTGCTGCGCCTTCGAGTCCCCCATCCTGGACAAGCTCTTGCCTCCCATCCTCGTGCTGGAGTTCATCTTCGGACTGATGGGGAACATCGTGGCGCTGTGGATGTTCGTCTTCCACATGGACACCTGGAAGCCCAACTCGGTGTACCTGACCCACCTGGCCGTGGCGGATTCCATCGTGCTTTTCTGTCTGCCCTTCCGGGCCGACTACTACCGCAGGGGTAAGGACTGGGTGCACGGTGACATCCCCTGTCGTATCTTGCTGTTCCTGCTGGCGGCCAACCGCGCGGCGGGAATTTTTTTCCTCACCGCCGTGGCCGTGGACCGGTACTTCAAGATCGTCCACCCTCTGCACCCCATCAACCGCATGGGGCTGATGTACTCGCTCTGGGTGTCCCTGGCCCTGTGGGGGCTGATCGTCCTCGCCACGGGCTACCTGCTCTCCAACCGCCACCTGTTCCACCGCAACAACCACACGCAGTGCGAGAGCTTCAACATCTGCAT
Organism: Melanonus zugmayeri; assembly: GCA_900302345.1. NCBI lineage: Eukaryota > Metazoa > Chordata > Actinopteri > Gadiformes > Melanonidae > Melanonus > Melanonus zugmayeri. The sequence goes on from OMKN01067862.1 coordinate 15,067, forward strand.
GGGATACAGCCCCCTCTCCACCTGGCACAACGCCTTCTACGTGATGCAGTTCTGCCTGCCCACATCCATCGTGGCGTTCTGCACGGTCAACATCACGCTGCAGCTGAAGCACAGCGTCATAGACACCAACGGGAAGATCAAGCGCGCCGTGCAGTTTGTGTTGGCCGTGGCGCTGATCTTCGTCACGTGCTTCTTCCCCAGCACAGTGTCCCGCGTCGCCGTGTGGATCCTCAAGACCTGGTACAGCGAGTGCAGTTACTTCAAAGAGGCCAACCTGGCGTTCTACACGTCGGTGTGCTTCACCTACTTCAACAGCGTCCTCAACCCCGTGGTGTACTACTTCTCCAGCCCCTCGTTCAGCGGCATCTTTCAGAAACTCCTCAGAAACCTGCTGGGGAGGAAGGAGGAGGAAGAGCAGATTGAGACGGTGGCTCCTGGAAAGATGTAGAGACCATTTTGTGATTTTCTTTTTTAAATGAACCCTGCTGTAAAAAATCTTCTCAAAGGTTAGTGTAATAAGGGAATAGTGAACTCTACCCATTTTATTATAAAGATATTTGTGGTAAGTGAATGGAAATTACTTTAATGAGAATGTGCAAGCTGAAAACTGTCGATTGCTTTGACATAATTAAGTAGTTATTTCAATTGTGTATATTAGCCGTACAAATAAAGGTCTTATTACATTATATTATATAAATTACAATATGAATGTAGGCTACATAAGATAAGATGGTTATATTTCATTCTGGTTTCTATTTTACTTACACTTTTTGTCCATATGTATGTATATAACTATAATGTGTCACCTTGTGTACTTTTTATAATTTGGTATAAAGCATGATCTTTGAGATTAGGCCTATGCAAGACCGCTTTGAAGATGTGCTAGGAGAAAAGGGGGGATTGAGGCCCATTGAATTGTGTAGCTATGGGCCTGTATTTCCTATTAATAAAAATAATTCAATAAAAAAATGGTGTGATTTGTAAAATGGAAGATCAGGCCATTTCACTCATTCTATGGTGAGGCTATGTTTCAACATCTTTGCATCAGTATTAGTATCAGTATCAAGTGTAGGCCTATACAAGAAGTTATATACTAATTACACCCTCGAGAATGTGATCTACTAATGCTACCTTTGAAAACAGCCCTTTTCTAGCAAAGTATAAAACTAAACAACAGGGGTGAATACAAATATAACATTTATTTAAAAAAACAACAATAAAAGACGGTTACAAAATAATGAAAGAAAATGATTTATCTTTAAATAGGGGCTCGCTATTAGTGGGCGGGGCTAGTCGTCAGTGGGCGGGGCTCTCCGTCAGTGGGCGGATACCTCCGAGTGTGTTTGTGGCTACAGCGCAGCCGCAAGTGGGAGAGGCTTGTTTGTTCCCCACATCTGATTGGTTAACCGGCCGCATCTGACTAGAAACCGACGTGACAAGATCTGAGGCGTGGAAGAACCGGTAATTGACGTTAATGCGAAAAGTAGGCGTTACGTTATGATGCGATATGAATAAACAAATACAATCAAATGTAATTGACGCGATGCAATTTCTCTCTGCAGATACGTGCGACGTGCAGCACAACATGGCTCCATGGCTGGTTAGTAGCTATGGCGAGGTCTAATAACACATTGACGAAATTATTCTATTAGAAACTTCTATTCGTGTTTCATTAATTATGAAGTTAAAACAGTTATTGGTAGTGGGCTCAGACATTTGGACCATACTGTAGGTTATTAAAATGTTTATTGTGTTGCCACAAGCCGTGCTGCATAAAGATCATACCTTTTCTGCCATTTCTGTAGGTTCATGACTCTGTGAGGCACTTGGGCAATGCACTTGAGGTGTACCTCTGTAAGTGCTCTAATTATCATTGCCCTCTTTGCCCTACTGAAAAAGTACAATTCAAAGCTGCACATGAGGCGGTGGGACACCTCCAGAATCATTTAACATGAACAGTTGTTCATGGGTGTAAGTAATTATTGTCTTGTGCCGAGATGCTTTCTTTGTTTTTAGTTTTCTTGTAACTCTTGCTCATTGGTACCTCTGCTGTTTAACATGTTGGTTGATTTAAAAGCTCTGCAAGTCTGCTGAAAGATGTAGCCTAAGACTTGGTTATATGCTTGTCTATGTTGTTTCTTGTTGACTTATGACTTGGAAATGAAAAATGGTGCAACATATGTTTGAAACCATGTTATTCCTCCTTTACTCATTTCAGGTTTCAAAGTGTATAAATGTCACCACCGCTGCCATGACAAACCCCATTATCACTGTCATAGTTGCCACAAATTCATTGTTAGAAGGTGTGACTACACCAGTCACATGAGGCATCCCTGCCCAGCTGCCAATCACTCCAGCTCACCTGAAGAGTGCCCTGTCTCAGCTGCCCCCCGATCCACTCAACCACTGGAAATGTGTTTGATCATGAGGAGAATGCAGAGAGCATTGGCGAAATTCGACTTCTGAAATACAATGCCAAAGAAGCAGTATCCAGTAAAGCTGTCAGGGACTGTCAGGTTTCTGTCAGTTTCTGTCCCTGCTCCACTAAAGCATCTAGTACCATCAGATACCTTTTGTAGTGAATGTGACTCCAAAATGCCAGTGATGCCATCATGATCACTTCGAAAGCAAGGATTGTAAAGTTGACCTTGGTTTTTGAAGGTAAGTATCAGCTAAAATGTATGTCATTAGCTTCAAATGGCTAACAACATATTGCATTAATACATTATCTCTTTTTTTGTGTATCCAGGAATATCGACATTCTATAAGACATGCTGTGCAACGGCCACATCTTGATGAGTCTCCATTTTTGTCTGTATTTGAGGGCTTCTCTACAGGTAAAATACTTCATAATAGTGAACTGTTAATAAACAAAATATGTTGATGTAATATTTATATTTATATTTATATATAGACCCATAATGCAGCTGGCAGGGTGTTTGAGGCGATGGAGCTGGCATGAGATATGAAGCTCCCTCCACATGATCGGCTGCTTCAGGCTTACAACAATTTGAATGAATATTAATATTCATGCATAAATTGGGATCAATTTATTTGTGAACAATGTATGCATGCATATGAATATTCATGCATAAATGTATGCATGAAAATGAATATTCATGCATAAATTGTGGGGTCCATCCACCGGCGGTCATTATGGACTTGCATAAAAAATGCATGTTAGTAGTAAATAAGCACTCCCGGTTTTGGCGCCCCCCTCCCCCAACAATCAACACTTAACAGTTCTACCCTTTACACCAAAATTAGCATTTTTTTTACTCTGCAAAATGGCCAGGCCGGATCGAGCACATTTGGTGCCCTAGGCAAGCTTCCCCTGTGGAAGGTAACATGTGTGAGTTAACGTAACATAGCTGAGCTAACGCTAACCTTATACCACACACACACACACACACACACACACTGACTATAGCTCGATACACTATACCAAAACTAGTCTAACAAAAAAAAAAATGAAAATCATGAAAATAAAATTTCATGACGCAAATGACTATAGTTTTATGATTTTTTTTAAATGATTTATATGTTTTGCTCCAAATAGCTTAATGTTTACATTTACATTCAGGGCATTTAGCAGACGCTTTTATCCAAAGCGACTTACAGTAAGTACATTTGTCAGAAGAAAGTGCAACAACAACATCCCTGTTGGTACAGTAAGGACGTCCATAGAGCAAGATCTCAATGGAACAAGTTTTGCTGAGTGCTATTTAAGTGCCAAGATTTACAAACATACAATGCTAAGTACTAATTAGCAGACAAATAACATACGATGTTAAGTGCAATTTAAGTGCCAGGACGAACAAACATATACAGTAAGTGCATAGGG
>OMKN01067866.1:0-10882 GCA_900302345.1 Melanonus zugmayeri
CACCTGGCCCCAGTCAGGCTGATGAGACTCTGGGGCCGGGTGAGGCTGCACAACTGTGGTGCATTGAGTAATCAAGGCCCACAGGTTAAACCAGCATCACTACACACACTCAGGAGGAGGCTGACATGTCAGCAGGATACCACCTGCTCTGGCAACCAATCCATGTGTTCATCTTTGCAATAAACCAGTTTTCAACATCCACCCGTGTCCTGTCTTTCAGAGGAGCGCTGGAAAACCTGGCTGAATATGTGTATTACCTCTATTATAATTGGGTCGGATCACGGTCTCACCTAACCGAACTGAAGTTCACTTGGAAGTGGACCAAGACCCCCGTTTTCAAGCGGACCAGCGATGGAATGAGTGTTCACACCATCCCAAACGAACCAGATTATTGGTCAAAACGGTCTCTTCTTCTGCAGTGGTATAAGGGCATCTCTCTGGAGAATTAGCGCCACCTACTGCTTATCTCGATGAACCGACTCCTAATATTTGCATAACAGTAGTGGATGAACACGCGCATTTCTGATAATGTGGTTAAGATTTGCAACACATTTGGATGGAAACAACAGATGCAACTGTGTGTATGTGTGTGCTTCTGTGTGTGTGTGTGCATGTGTTTGTGCACGCATGTGTGTGTGTGTGAGTGTGTGTGTGTCGCGTGTGTGTGTGTGACCGTGTAACCCCAAAACACAATAAGTAGGACATGGATGATGGCCCTTAGAATAATTCCACAGTGTGACGGAGGACTGCATTAATTTTACATCTCCCTTTTTTTTTCTCACGCTCTTGCTTCTCCTCTGCTGTCTTCAGCTATACACAGCGCACGCGCACACACACACACAAACATAAACAAAAGTAAAAGGACCCAAAGGAAGAATATGTTTTTTTAATTGCAAAACAGATAAATGAACAGATGCTAAGAAAGTCAATGTTAAGAAATTCTCAAAGCATGACACTGCTGAGTCAAACATATCAACAGTTGTGGTGTGATGGTTCTTAATTGTTCTTATCATTCTTAATATCTGCATTGTCCTCCATAGCACAAATGCTCATGTCATTGTTAGTGTTATGGATGATTTGAAAATGAAGAATTAGACAGTTGTCATTGCCATGACAACTGGCAATGCATGAAATTACGTAAATATTCAGCAATATGTAGGCATTCTGCATTTTCTTTGTTAATTTAAGTTTGTGGAATTCTAAGGGAATACAATACCAGAAAGTCGTAAGGAAGACCACCAGTTTTTTCTTCTGATTTGTGATTCTGTAGCACTAGTCGTCTAGAACACACTTTGTTGAGCTGCACCGTTGTTGTGGAACGCACTGTGATGTATGACATCTACTGCATCTGTCTGTTCACTCTACCACTAATAAAACAGTGTTATTTTTGCCCTAACCTTGTATTTGTGAGTCTAAATGACTAAATGTCATGTAATGTGTGTTTTTTATTTTAGAAAAAATGCATTCTCTGCTCTAACAAGTTCAAATGCATCTGTAAAAGTACAACAAATATCAGTCCATTTGTATCTACAACGGTGTGTGTGTAGAGACGTGAAGGTACAAGCAAGCAGAATGTGTGTGTGTGTGTGTGTATGTGTGTGCTGCTGTCATCAGAGTGCAGCCTGCTTGTGAGACTGCTTTGCTGGGGTGAGCGTGTGTGTGTCTTGGTCTCTGTGTCCATGCATGTGTTTGGCATCAGATAGTAGCAGTGGGCCAGATGTTTGATGTGGGACCTGGTGTGGGCTATACAAGTGTTTCACCGAATCTGCTGCACATTGCTTCATTATTTAATTCTAGTCCTGAGCAGCCTTTGAACCCTCCACCTAGATGTATCATTCATGGCTGCTTTTCATGAATGACAGTGAGTCTCTGGCCAAAGAAAAAGTTGTGTGAAAGAATGGAGAGTTGAGTTGTGTGATTGTGAGCAGCGATGAGAGAGTAAAGGCCATCTTAATGGACCCTTAACATCTGCTTTTGAAAGAATTTTCATCCTTGCCACATCTGAGCGCAGGTACAAAATGCCTAGATGAAAAACTAATTGGTTGAAAAACTCATTCATCCCACCTGTGTTAGGCTTCATCAACCATTTTTAACCCACTTATCCTGTTTTAATGCTGCTTGAGAGAACACTGCTGCTGGGGAGGGTTGTGCTGTGCTGTGGACTGATTGTGAATGTATCTGTTTTAAAAAAAGAATGTTATTCAATCATGTCTTCAATGTCTGTGTCTAGTATGTTTCTGCTGGGTGAAAGTTAAATTGCCTCTTTGAGACATTAAAGATTATATTCTCTAAAGCAACACAATCAAGGCAGAGGTGTGAAGAACGATAAAGTAAGCCCATCTTTCATTATTAGATTAAAAAACTAAATTAACCTCACTAAATGACTCAGTTATGTGTGAACACAAGCAGATATAATTAAACATGTTGATTAAATGAAGGTTTCCAAAATTCCATGTGATTACATGATTAAAAACACGATGTGTTTTTCACCCCAGCAAAGCAGTCTCACATGCAGGCTGTACTCTGATGACAGCAGCACACCCCCCACCACACACACACTCATTTAAAAAACTACAACATTTTGGAGTTCAAAGAACCGCATAATAAATGTTTTCAGTGACTGCATGGCAATTTGTGTGAGTGTGTGCGTATGTGTACAATGGCTGGGCATGTCCAATTTAACATTATATGTTGACAATACATCAATAGCTATGAAGGAGAATAAAACAAAGAAAAGTGAAAATACAAGATTACTGGTTAATCTTAAGGGCCCTTCAGATGATGAGTGTAGCGCCAGGTCTTGGTGTTGTGTACACGTTTTACCCAAGCTAGCCAGCTGTACTGTAGGTCCCAACATGAGGCGCTTTCTGACCAAACAGTTCTGGGGACTTTTCCCCTGAAAATGTTTGTAGTTCGTAGTTCCCCGAGAACTACCAACCTTCAAGAGTCTGCTTTCGCACCGCCAATAGTTCTGCTGAAGTAACGTAAGCCAGCCGGGGGTTGGTATAGCAACGTCACTTCTGCGCGACATAAAACGTCACTTCTCCGCGACATACAGCCGTCACAGCTACAACAACAGCAATGGAGGACGCCGTGGTCGGAGCTGTGCGTTTGTTGTGTGTGGGTTTCATGATAATAACGGTGTTGGAAAAGAGACTACGGATTTTGTATTTAATATGCACCTCATCCTCTGATGAATCAGATCACTCAAATATATAGGGCTGGACTACACCGACTGCAGCCATGTCATGGAAATAAGAAATCATTTAACATAGGCGGAGCCAGGGAGAAGTCAATCAAAACGGGATGTCTTCTCACTTCCCACATGTTCTTGGCAAAGTCTCAACAGCAAAATGAGCAGCTTTTTTGATATAGGTTTTCTAATAGTTCTGAACGTTTTTTTCTCACTCAGATTTTTGTGGATGCTTAATGAGACACCCAACTATGATATCATATATGCATATATGCATTTTCAAGCCAGGTGTCCAGGGTCTTTAACTCTGTTTATCTGTTGCAGCTGCGTCTGCTCCTCCAACGCGCAGCACCTGATTCCCTACAGCTGACAACTTGGCCACGCCCCCCCCTTGCCACACCCGCTTGTTAAGTAGCATCCCAGCAACAGAAACAGTACTTGACTCTACTAGTTACCTATTTGCATTATATTTGTAGTTGTGTGCAATGCAACCAATATAATCTTTCCACAATGGTGGAAAGTGTCACATGGTTTAGCAAGGCCATCTTGGGACATAAAGACGATTTAAATACTCGTAAAAGGTAACGTCACAGATGTTGTAGCTACAGTATTATCCCAACATGCATTCAACTCTGCTAGTCTTGAAATTCCTAAATTCATTGACCCACAACTGCCACTCAGGGTTCAACATGAGAGCAAGCAAAGAGGGTGCTACAAATCGTTAATCTTTCCTTAACTTTCCTTACTTACCAAGGTAAGTAAGCCCTTTACTTACTTACCTTGTGTTAGTGTGTGTGTGTCTGGTTGTGTGTGCATGCGTGCGTGTGTGTATGAATGTTCACATTGGAACATAAAGAGAGGGAAAAACAGCTTAGAAATACACTGTATGTGTGACATATGACTCACACAGCTAATACCTCAATCCTACTGTTATGAAGTGCTGCAGTGTATGTACTGCAGTGTACTGTAGCAGCTTCGTGCAGTAAGCTAGTCATGGTTATACTTGTTTTTGATGTTTTTTACTGAGGGAAGGTACAATGTTGAACACCACAACCCCATTCATTGGTCATTTCAATTGTGTATTCTGAGGACTAATCGACACACAACTCTGACAGTAATATGCAAGTTATTTTTTAAGATGCTTTGTACCTATTTCCTATTACATTGCAGTTGTAGTAATGATCCTCAAAATGTGAATGGTATTCGTATGATAAAAAAGGATTTTGTGATAATGATATGAAGTCTAGCCTCTATCCTGATCTCACAAGTTCACATTGTTTCTCTCTGCCAAATTAAAAAAAACAATGGCAGTGCCCAAGGAAAGTGTAGCAAAGTCCTGGTCCTGGTGTGACGAGTCACCTCCTACCCCGGTGCATACAGTTATCAGGGACACTGACATTGAGATTGTGGACAATTACAAGTTCCGTGGGACTGTTATTGACAGCAAACTTTTGAGGCCAACACTGACACCACTTGCAAGAAGGTGCAGCAACGGTTATATTTCTATCGCAAAATGAGAGGATTTAATGTCAAGGGGGCTTCAGGTGAACCCAAGCGCGGAACACTCGACACAAAAGATTGGCGTAGTTGAACGGATTTATTGTAAGTTGACAGGATCAAACAAGCAGGTGACATGTGGGCAGGCGACGGTCTGGGAGGGAACAGGAGGACAGGCACGGGTAGCAGGTAGCAAGTAGACAAGCGCAACCAGCGAGGAAGCAGCAGGCAGGCGGGGACAGCGAACGACGAACAGGCAGGGCAGGATCACCGGGAACAGGACAACAGAACAGACAGTTAGACTCGCAAAACTAAAACTGAAAACGGGGAAACAGACTGACTAGATTAGGTACTGAGTTATGAGAGAGTATACTACCGCATGTAGTAGGATCAACACTCTGACAAGGAGTGGGTGAAGAACTGGGCTTGATAAAGGGACTGGTGATGAGTAGATGGCAGGCAAGGCAGGTGACGGCGATTAGTCGTAATGTGGGGAACAGGAAGATGACCATCTATGGTCATCGGAAGCTTGAGGAAGCAGACAGAAGCTAGGACCCAGCGGCATCTGACATTTAATGTCAATACTAGTCGTGATGTTTATTTTTTACAAGACTTGTAAAAAATTATATATATTTAATATATACTGTATATATTTAATATATATAATTTTTACAATTATATGAATCTGTTGTGACATTTTGGAAAAGTGGCCTTGTTTGGAAATGTGACTCTTTTCAATAGAAATAGACTAGGTAGTCTGGTGAAAGTCTTTTCAATAGAAATAGACTAGGTAGTCTGGTGAAAGTCTTTTCAATAGAAATAGACTAGGTAGTCTGGTGAAAGTCTTTTCAATAGAAATAGTAGGTAGTCTGGTGAAAGTCTTTTCAGTAAGATGATTGGGTGAGATAGGACCAGTAAGATGATTGGGGTGGGACAGGACCAGTAACATCGTTGGGGTGGGACAGGACCAGTTAGAGCATTGGGGTGGGACTGGACCATTTGAAGGACAACTTTAATAGGCATATGCTCAGGAAGGCCCATGCTATCCTGGACTGTCCACACCACCCTCTGCAGGGAAGATTTCTTTGACTTCTGACAAATGTACTTACTGTAAGTCACTTTAGATAAATGTAAAATGCCCTACATGTAAATGTAAATGAGTCCACCTGCTCCCCCTGGACCGGCGCTTCAGAGGGCCAAGGGGGAAGACTAAAAGGACCAGGAACTCCTTCATGTATTAAACCGCTGACTACCGGCGATAATATAGGCCCTTTCTTGACAATCTTAATTATATCAACTGTATGTTGGGCTCCTTGTCTTGTTGCCTTGTTGCTAATTGTGATGTGGCTGAGCCTATTGCTCCTATTTGTACTGGGAGGTCGGATTTTCTGAGTAAGCCGCCGGAAGTTACGACAGGAACGCCCCCTGAAGTCGGATCAACTCAGGTGTGACTTCATTCCCAGCTCCAAGTTCCGACCTCCAAGGTAAATGGAGCGCACCATAAAGGCAGGCATAGGCTTGGTCCACCCTGGGTCCACCCCCATTGAAAAAATCCTAGAACGAGCGATTCATACCACCACCACCTCGTAGGCTCCTACACACTGTCCGCCACGACATGAGAGGCAGAGAATCAAATGGTGGGTGAGGGAGTTTTTTGAATACATGCGTGAGATGAGTTTATTAAAAACTTCAGAGCTTTGCAGACTGGCCGGCTTCTTTTTCTCCGCTATTGTTACGGCTCCAGAAGTGAGTGTAGTCCATCTTGCTGCATCGCACACTATCGGGGCTGACTGACTGGTGCACTGTGAGAGTAATAGGCATATGCCGGTGTGGAATTGCATGTAACGTTGGAGTTTGATTCTGGGAACACAAAAAAAAATGCAGCTGCCCTGATACTGAAACAGAACAGGCTGGCAACCAGGCTCAATTGCTGCCCAGCCGAGGCCAGATGAAACACAAACTTGTATAATATCTGGATGGTCTCACAAGGCTACAAAGTCAGTACATGTGTGAGTAACAATGCAGCAACCAATAATGATGACACCCTTGGGTTCACAATCAAGAAAGTTGAATACGCATCCCAACCCACCTACGTTTAGTCACATCCTAATACCCTGTGTTGTCTGGAAATGTGTCATCATAGGAGCAAGAATGTCGTTTCATTTGTAAAATGCCAAATATCTGGAATTTGTTTTAACAAGCGATGGCGGCGCTCTCGTCAGAAAGGTCTTCTGTCATGTATTTAAAAAATGTGTTTAATTAAGCAATTAAACCTGGCATAACTTATGTGTTATTCATAAAAAGATGGCTTTGCATAATAATTGCATCTAAAATAGGGATTCATGGAGAATGGGGTGTGAGATTACACATCACTAGGGTGTAGTGGGTCTATATATAGATGTGTATATACAGTATGTGGCGAGGTGGTAAGGGGAGAAGCAGACACCGCCACCTTGGGAATTGCACCTAAGGAAGTATTGCTAAAATGAGACTACCCAAAGTAATATACACATATTCATCCACAGAAGACAGACCCGTTTCCAAATGAAAATGTTAATTTAAGATTAAAAAGGAAGACTGGAAAGAGCTGGGGAAGGAGTTAATACAATAAGACTGCCATATCTATTATGTCAAGGTAGAAAAGTAGATCATTTATTCAATGACAATTTAAGATATTCTTTTAGAACTACTTCCAGTCAGATAAAAGTTGGACAGGTATCCAAACTACAATAAAGTAGGGAACTAGAGTGGGTGAAGGCCGCTGAAGCAGGGGTAGCTGGACTATGGGGGCAAAAACCCAGGGGGTGCAATACTACTTGTAACCACAGCAAACAAAGCTACAGTAAACCACAGTAAAATCAAGCTTACACTGTGTTCAGCATGCAGTGAAAGGGACTCAACTCCACTGTGGATTCCAAAACATATAGTATAAGCCACAGAAAAGATATACCAGTTGGTTCACAAGTTATACTTCATATACATCATGCAAGGGTCAATGGTAAGCCACACTGAACACAATATAGCACTAAGAATGATTAATACAGGCAAAAGAGCAGCGGTGGCAGAGACCTATAAAGCAACATAATATTAATAAGGTTCCATGCCAACCATACACCAAAAGTTACCTCAGGTGCTTTAAAGACCCTGGACACCAGGCTTGAAATAATAAAAATGCATATATGATATCATATGCTGCTTTTCCACTGACCAGCCGCCAGGTACGCGTTTCCATTACACAACAGACCCGTGAAGAGGGCGGGAAAGGAGGAGGAGTTACTTAATATTAATAATATTATTAAGTGGAGTAGCGTCAAAATGCTGCGGAGACATGCGTTTCCCGATATCGATGTACCCGATGTACACACACACACGCACACACGTAGCGCTAAGGTACATTCGGGAAACGCAGCCTAGAGCCAGCGGTAAATCAGCCCAGAGCTCAGATCAGTTCATGGATCATGTTCTCCCCGGGATGAGATGGACGTTGACCGGCCGATCAGCTCAGGAGTCGGGCTGCTGGCAGCTGAGATGACCGCTGCTCTCACCCGGCCAGCGGCTCCTCATGTCCGAAAACGTCGGAGCTAATTTCCAAACAAGCGTTATTTGGATAAACTGACCACATATTCTGAATCTACATGGTATACTTTCTCGCCTGAAAATATTAAAACTTAATAAAGTGACATATTAACAGCCCCTAGTGGACGTTACAACAGTTTGCAGCCTGCGGTTTCGAAAGCAGCCGAACGTGCTCTCTTATGGGATGACGTGTTTGTGACCAATCAACGGTCTGCTCATTTGCATAACAGCACGGATAGTACCCTTGGTTCCTGCTCGCAAAGGGGAGCTAAAATCGGCACGGGTACTGCGGCCCGGCACGGGTTGGGTGGCTGTGAAAACACGAAAAGCACGGATGAGCACGGGTTCCGGTACGGCACGGCACGATAGTGGAAAAGCGGCATAAGTGTTTTGGAACGTGGTGTTATGGTGTTATGGTGGAGTCACTAGATGTCTAGGTGTTCTGTAACATGGTGCACAGGAAAAAACGGTAGAGTAAAATGTACTCAAATTGAATACAATTTTACTCCAAAAAAGAGAGTATATGGTCCCAGTCTAAATAGAGTGAAAATTTCTCTTATAGCTGAGTAAATTTTTCAGAGTAATTTTTACTCTATTCAGTATTTATATTTTACTCTGCACCATGATAATTTACTCTATGTAGTATAAAATGAAAACAACTCTATGACCTATTACTCTATGTAGTATAAAATGAAATCAACTCTACGGCCATTTATATCAAAATAGAGTTGTATTTTCACTCATTATAGAATAGTATTTCACTCAATACAGAACTGCATTTCACTCAATACAGAGTTTTATTTCACTCTGTATAGAACTGTATTTCACTCAATAGTTTTATTTCACTCAATATAGAGTTGTATTTCACTCAATATAGGGTTGTATTACACTCAATATAGGGAATTGTATTTCACTCCATTTGTATATTATCTGACAAGTGGCATTTGTCTTTGATCCTCTGTCCACTCGAGTATGTGAGTTGCAGGGATGGGAAGTACAGTACTTAAGTAGATTTTTCAGTACTTTTGTACTTTTTCGAGTACTTATTTTTCGGAGTGCTTTGTACTTTTAAGAAGTAAATTTGAACACAAATACTGGTACTTTCTACTCGTTACATTTTCAAAACAAAACCAAAAAGTAAATCCGAGCGCCACCCACCCCCCGTCAACAATCCGAAAGCGAGCGGAATCCGAGCGCTGTCAATAATACGTGGAATGCGAGCGAGGTTATTAGCGTTGCACAGAAACGGCCGATTAAAAAAATACTTTTTAATTTTTATACTTGAGTACATTTCAGAGGCTGTACTTTATTACTTTCACTTGAGTAAATAGTTGAATCAGTACTTCTACTTTTTACCAAAGTCGTTTTTTACACAGGTACTTGTACTTCTACTTAAGTAAAGAATGCGTGTACTTTTCCCATCCCTGCCCAGAGAGAATGAAACGGACGGGAAGAATTTTAGAGGAAGTTGTTGTTGGCAAATGCAAATCAAGGGCACGTTCAATCTGAAAGCTCCGGTTTCTGTGTTGAACGACATGTTTCCTCTAAACCAGGGGTGTCAAACTCAAATCTATGCAGGGGCCATATCCAAAAATGATAACGGCTTTGAGGGCCTCTTACAATGAATACCACAGGAGGTGATACAGTAAGTAGACCTATTTCATAATAAAACAATGGCTATTTAACAAGAAATAAATCACTAACTTTGAAGGAACAAAGTGAAACACTCCCTTTTTATAAACTAAATAGGCCTATCAATATTTAAGTCAGTGTGTGACTCCAACCACTTAATCAAATGTTTTGACCAGGTGCTATGTGCATACAACTTTCCGTCTGGAAGCTTTTTAAAACTAAATTTGCCATTGAGCTGAGTTTACAATGTTGCTGATGGAAAACCAGGAGTCCAACTGACTGCACCACAGCAGGTTGGTCGTGCCTAATACAAAGTGAATGCTGCTGCTGAAACAGTTAGTGGTCCTGATATTCATAGGCATCCTTGGATAGAGCACAGCTATAGCGTACGCTTTCGTATGGCCATGAGGGGGAGGGTGGTGGATTCAGCACACAGCACCACGCGGGCCCGGCACCATGGGGGGGCCTGGTATTTTGTGCCCCCTTAGTTTGTTTGTTGTGCGTCTGTTCGTCATCGCGTAAAAAAAAGTAAATGAGGGTAAAACCTCAATGTCCATTTCGAGAATAAAAAAAGGTTTCAATCAATCAATGTGAGTGCTCTGAATAATAAATGCATTCTTTGATTTTAAAACAGTAGCCATATTATGTGGTTGTAGCCTTTCTGAAAGCTATTGCATGGTTATATCAATTAATTTTCACAATTTGTAACCACTCCCTCAGTCACTTCATCCTGGTGCCGGGCCTGGCACCACGTATAGGAACACGTTTGCAGTGCTTGCTGGGACTTGTAGTGCCGCACATTGCGGGAATTAGAGATGCGGGCCAAAATTAATTGAAAACTTTAATTATTGCACGGGCCGGATAGAATTCGGCCGAGGGCCTGATTTGGCCCCCGGGCCTTGTGTTTGACACGTGTGATCTAGAGCATCCAGAGCATCCAGAGCATCCAGAGCATCCAGAGCATCCAGAGCATCCAGAGCAGCG
>OMKN01067868.1:0-13763 GCA_900302345.1 Melanonus zugmayeri
CATCACATCAGCACGTGCAGCAGTGAACGTTAGCTCCCCCGCAGCGCGACCAGCGCTTGAGGCGGCAGACTCCTCTTCATGGCCCGACTCTGAGGTGTCGTCTGATTCGATAGCGTTATCTTCCTCCATATTTACAGGCGGCTGGGGAATGTCGTCCATATCCCCACTGGGGCCTGGTTCTTCCGAACTACGAGGACGCTTAGTTGGGATTAGGTAACGCTCCATTTTGCTGCCAAGACAAGCTAGCTAACGTGAATGACAGTTGAACAGAGTGACACACACAACACTTCAAACGCGAATTCGCCAATTCGCGCGAGTTCCAACTGTTGTCGCGCGTTCCAACTCGCGCGAGTAACGCGAGGACGTCAGCCATGTGTTAACATAAATACGTGCATTTCGTAACATCGTTAGCTAATTAAACTGGGGTCATCATCGGACATAAATGCGATATGAAGTGAATGAGATTTTAAAAGAATATTAATACAAATAGATTTTAAAAACATTTTTTTAATTACATTTCATGGGGGTGCTATGGGGGTGCTATGTCACCTCTAGGGGGAGCTGAAGCACCTGCAAGCCCCTCCTTGCCGCCGCCACTGCCTGTAGGTAAGCATGCAGAAGCTCGTATGCATCATTAAAGGCTTTAACGCGCTCAGGAGGCCGGCCGCAGGGTGGCGCCCTCTGCTGGAGGAATGCAGACCAACACCCTCCCTGTTTCCATTCTGATCCACTTCAATCACAATGGAAACAGGATTTTATGCTTTCTGCAAAGGATTTTTTTTCAACGTTGTGTTGTTTCTTTATTACACACCTGTGTATTAGGTTATATTGAGGTTTATTTTTTTAAATGCATTTCTTTATTAAATTAAATCTTAATCTTAATGCATGCATAATTCCTAATTACACAAGCACACACACACACACACACAGAAGCAGCAGTAACTGATGGCAAAGAGACAAGCGCTTTTATTTTTACTGATTGCCTCCTTATTACACACGCCTGTGTGTGTGTGTGCGCCTGTGTGTTGTGTCCGAATGTACAGAGGGTGTATTTCGTGAGCTAGAATGTATTCAGAGATTTACATTTGCAGTATTACCGTATGCCATACATGGCAGCATGCAAGACATTGTTTGTGTTGTCGAAATGGAGTTCCCCCCCATTGTGATCACATATCACACATAGTGAGTGTGATACGTCTTAAATGTATGATACAAGCACGACAACATTTTTTTCCAACATTGTGTGTCTTGTGACAGAATGAATGTGTGAAATACATATGCGGTCTGTGTACACAAGATAATGTATGTATGTGTCTGTCTGTCTGTCTGTGCGTGTGTGTACATAGAAGGAGGAGGGATCGTATAGCATATGCATGGTTTCCTGGCATCATATGAGGAGCAGTGCTAAGCTTATTTCCCTGGGCAGGATTGGATATGCAAAACACTTCCTGGATAGCGTTCAGTGAAATTGGCCAGCACTGTGGCAGCGCTTCCCGAATCGCTGCAAAGTTGTCTTTTGGTCTATTGTCAGAGATTGACTGCTGACAGTGTCTTTGTCTGAACCCTAACCAAATAGGGAGATTATGGAGCTGAGAGATGATATAGGGACTGGGAAAGCAAATTAATTTCATCAAAGAAAGTTGCAACAATGCAGAAACTACATAAAGAAAACAGACAAAAGGTCACATTAAACCCAACTTAAACATGACAGACCTGTACATCGGCCACAGTAAGGGCAAACCAATAAACAAGAACAATAAAATGCCAACTGCACCCGGATTGGTGCATGGGACATCTCACCGTCACATTGGTAGTGTTGACTGTTTGATCCCCAAAGCATCTACAAAATAAATGCAAGTTGCTAAATTATTCATAATTTAAAAAAAAACAATCTCTAAACAGGTTTGCTTTTGGAATCTTACAACGGCAAGTGTTTAGTATTTCACTACTTATTTCTGTATTTTCTGTACATTACATCCATCAATATCAATTAGTACACTTATATATGCAATAAATCAAATTAGTGACCCAGCAATTAGCATACCGGGGACTATCTATCGCCAACTATTAGCAACAGGCTTGTGCTAGCGCTGGTATCGTGGTGGTCAGCATCTGGCTCACTAGCCATGCATTTGCATATGTACAAATAACACACTTCCCTTAACATCATTCATTTACAAGAACATAGCATTGCTAATAACCAAAAAGTAAAAAGGTGTGCATGTTAATATGTTTTCCTGAACCGGCCTCACTTGTTGCAATATATGCTGCAGGCGGCAGATGGACCGGGTTGAATCTTCATGTGACCTCAAGATAGAGGTCAGCTAGCTATTATCTCAAATGTGTCATAGACACGTCGTACGGGTTGACTGGCTGTAGCCGTCTATCGATTCCAGAGCAAGACGCTATGAACTACTGTTGTGAAGCAATGGAGAAAGAAATAGCTTCGTTCTGCCGCAAACTCTGGTATTAGCCTCTGGCAAGCCAAGGACGTGCAAGTGACTGTGTGGGTCCATGTTTGACCAGTGTGTGTGTGTGTGTGTGTGTGCGTTAATCTGATTTCCCAACAGTGGGAAGAGGGCTTACTGGAGACATGGCTATTGTTAGGACAAGATAATGTCATGCCAGTGTGCACAAGGTAAAACAAAAAGTTGCTTGCATGCTTGCACACGGAGACACACATTTTTGTGCACCCGATCAAAGCTTGCTCATGTAAATCTATAGAAATGGGCAATAAATAGTCGTTTATATGACAAGATATGAGCAGATAATAAACACCCGGGATGAAGTCCATTAATCCACATGTGGAAACTCCATTAAAGTAAAGGTCCAAACATATAAATCCAGGAGGAGTAATCCAATAACAACAGAACATAGTCATTCACATCAAAGGTCCTTTCTTATAATGTCCTTTGTTGTTAAACTAGGCCTTTATCTGCTTTAGCACGTGCTCTCTCTCTCTCTCCCTCCATGTCAAGTCAGCCATCTTGGAAGACATGCCTCCAAACAAAGCTCAAATGTGTGTGTGGCTAAATTAACATACGATTACTTCCACCTATTTTCAATGACTGCCCTTTCTCAACACAACACAATCCCACAACACCAAACCAAAAAACACATCCCTATATGTAACACAGACCAAAAGGTGAGATAAGATGGTGCTTTATCGATCCCGGACGGGAAATTCGGGAAAGGGTGCGATGTTCAAATAAACACGCACAAAAATAGCACACGTTCTACAGAAAAGCACTGTAGAGGACAGAGTGGGAACGCGCGCCTTTATTCCAGACACGAGTTTGACATCCTCGACGGTACAGTTCAAAGACTAACGGAGTCAGTCACGTCAGGAGAGAGAAAGGCAGGGTACAGGGAAGGGCACCGAGAGATCCAGAGAGACATGGGCAGGAGAGGTCTGATCCCGTTCTCTACAATCTGGAAGTTAAGGTGAGGCTGCATACGAGCACACACTCCTTCTTGAGGGACACACTCCCTCTTGCCCCCAGAATGTTTAGTGCGCTGCAGTTCTTACTCTTATTCTTATGTTATGTAGCCACCACCTCTACACCACCACCATGGACGTGACCATTTTCTACTAACTTCATATTTACTTTAACTGTTACATAACTACCATTATGTCTGCCCATGGCACCCATTGCACTCATACCCATCCCTGGAAGGAGGGATCCCTCTCTCTGCATTCCTTCCCCTGGGTTCTTCCTTGATCATTAAGGGAGTTGTTCCTTGCTCTTTAAGATTCAAGATATTTATTCGTCACATGCATATTTGTACATGTACAACAGCAGTGAAATGAAATTGCAACAATTCTGGCGACTAGCAAACAGCAAATAGCAAACATAAAAACTATATCGCAGTATAGAAATTAAATCAAAGTAACAGAATATCAATCAATATCAATATCAATATAATAATGATAATATAAAGCTATATACAGGCACAGACCCTACTGTGGCGGTGAAGAAGGATTCCTGCAGCGCTGTGGAGATCTTGAATTTCCTCAGCCGCCCGAGATGATACAAGCGTTGTCTTGCCTTCTTCACCAGTGCCATGATGTGCATGTAGACCATGTCAGGTCCTCAGAGATGTGAACTCCAAGGTACCTGTAGCTGCTCACTTTCTCCACCGGGGTCCCGCAGATCCTGAGTGGTGCGTAGGGGGTCCTCCGCTTTTCCCTCCTGAAGTCTACCACCGTCTCCTTGGTCTTGGAGACATTCAGGTCCAAGTTGTTGCACCATGATGACAGCACTTCCACCTCGTCCAGATAGGCTATCTCCTCGTTGTTGTTGTTGTTGTTGTTGTTGGAGATGAGGCCGACCACCACCGTGTCATCCGGGAATTTCACAATGATGTTGGATCTGTGTGTGGCTATGCAGTCATAGAGGGCTTAGGGTTAGGAGGGGGGGGGGATGGACTGGACTTCAATTATGTCTTCAGCTGCCATATATATGTATATTAAAATGTTATATGATTATATTGTTATATTAAAACTGTTATATACACAGACGATCTGAAACTCTCTGAAAAAAACTTTGGGAAAAGTAAATGTTGTTTTCTTCTCCAGTTATCAATGAGTAGACGATGTTACGAGTGGGAAGGCGTCCGCAGGCGGTGGAATTAATTAGAGCAAAGGGGAGCGCACCAGCCTCAAAGAGGAGAACCAGCAGGGAGCGAGGAGTGCTCTTTGAAGCTTCGGACCATGCCAACCAGAGCTGTCAGTTTTCGGTCGGTGGGTGGTTCAATCAGTTTTCGGTTGCAGTTGTTGACTGCAAATTCCGAGGTCTGTTGGGTCAATGAGCATTTGGCGCACATATCAACAAAACCGAAGTGCAGATTTAGACAGTCAATAAAAAAAAGACAAAATTTGGGGTGCGGCCCAGTAGCCACTGCTCTATGGCCCCATGCTGGTTTGAATGGTTTGAGAAACGCTGGGCTAGAGGACCTCCATTTAGGTTGTTTTTCCTCAGGAAGTCTTTTGAGGTTAGTCGACATCCTTTATCCTTTAACGTTTTATCATTCCATCTTGACCCGGTGCTTTTTTATGCTGTTTGTGTGCTGGGGCAACAGCATTACTGTTGATGACAGAAACAGAATTGAAGGCTGGCTCTATAATTGGCCACCTGACACTCTAGGACGTCATTATGGAGGTCAGAACCAGAAGGAGGTAAAGACTAGACTAGAACAGGACAGCCACCCGTTGCATAGCATATTTTTATTAAGTGCTTTTAGTGGCCGTCTAATAATGCCTCGTTTCACTGAGCATTTTAGGAAGTCATTTGTGCCTTGCGCTGTTAAAATGTCCAACATTAAATTCTTGCATTTTTTTAAGCTTCTTACTGTTTTAACATCATGTTTTATCACAGTGTTAACTTTATTACTTTTGTATGTTGTATACTGAGCTATGATGAAGCCCTCTGGGAATGTGATGTATTGTACGTCTCTGTGAGGTTGTGTGATTGTGTGCATGGGTGACCAAACCAGTTTCCCTCTTGGGGATAAATAAAGTACCGTACTGGTATATAGGTCTGTCCCTCTAAGAGTTCTGGGGAAAACCCTCCCACCTGTTACTGTTAAACAGCTTGAGTTATACACACGACTTCAGGCATGTCATGTAATTCAAGAGACGCACTATGAAATGACCTTTATGTTCTTTGTAGAAGCTGTTTGATAATAAATAATAAAGTGATGTTTCTCTCTCTCTTTCTCTGTCTGTGTGCAAGCAAACATTTTAACCGTGGGGGACTGGTAGAGCTGCCTTTAAAGAAAAAACTTGTTGGACTAATGGAGTATGAATCTTTAGAGAATATGCTGTCAACATGTCTCCCCAACCCAGAGCCAGACTATCACTTTTCTAGAAAGGAAATTGCACCTCAACTTTCCTCAATCTTTCTTTAAAGGAAAACTTCGTGATTTTTCAAACCCATTTTCCCATCATTTGGGGTCTGACTGACTAATGTGGACAACAATTGTTGACATTGGTTCAGTATTGAGCGAGAACGCAGCCACTTCTGCATTGTAACGTCTGCATTGTAACCCCTTAGGGCAATTGCGCCCGTCAATGTACGTCCTCTAAAAGTGCTGGTTTTTGCCACTGACAGACTCAGATGACAGATGACAATCTAAGTGTTTGACAACATTATGGAAATGATCCCTACAGAGAAATATAACTTTTTCTTTTACCTTTTGCTTGATCCAATCTGTTTGTTATTGTGTCTAACCTCGCTCGAGGCGAAGTCTTGCTCTGAAATCTCACAAGAGATTGAGTTGTTGCAGGAAGAGAACGGTGGAAACACGAGTGAGAGTTGGAGAGCAGTGCTGGCAAGTTTGTCGTGTTGGACTATAAGAAGTTATCTAAAGGATTTTCAAAGTCATGGCTGAATATTTAGCTGATTTCAATAATGTGAGATTTCACGGGATTTCAGAGCGACACTTCTCCTTGACCTAGACACTTCTCCTTGACCTAGCGAAAGGTCAAGAAAAAAGTTGTATTTCTCTGTAGGGATAACTTCCATAAAGAACTAATAAATTGGTTTGCATAGACTCCCTCTCTAGATTATTAGATCATTTATACAGCGCTTTTCTAACCAGTGGCCACTCAACCGCCGTCGGTGTATGAATGTGTGTATGAATGTGAGGCACATTCATACACACATTCATACACACATTCATACACCGACGGCGGTGACAACCATGCAAGGCGACAGCCAGCTTGTCGGGAGCAGTTGGGGTTAGGTGTCTTGCTCAGGGACACCTCGACACTTGGCTAGGAGGACCAGCGACCTTCCGGTTGCCAGACAACCTGCTCTACCTCCTGAGCCACTGTCACCCCTCCCAGCAATGTTCCAGGTACGTCTTCCCAGGTTAAACACATGCTATTGCGTGCTTAACCTCTTATCGGCTCAGGGTTAACTGCTGATTAAGCTTTGATGAAAGCTTCATGAATTAAAGGGACGTTTACATGGGAGCCGGGAGTCCGGATATTTCAATGTTGACACACAAATGTATCTAATAATGAAATTTTTCATCTTCATCATCTTTTCTGTTGGCTTTGATGACTGGATGCTGTGATTGTGCACCCCGTCCTGTTATCCAGCCCTCAAACGTGCATTTAAGAGATCGACTGAAGATGTGGGACTCACTGCAGGAGGTGGGAGGGGGACTTTAAGCAATTTCACAGAAAACAACCTGGAAACCTTTCATTGAAGAAATATTGATCATTTAAACTGTGTGTGTGTGTGTGTGTGTGCGCATGCGCGTGCAAAAGAGGATGTGTGCGTGTAACACTATACAATAAACACAGTCAGCACTGAGGTAAACAGAGGATTTATTCTCCAGGATTGATAGGGTTAGGGTTAGCCTAACCCTCCAAGATAGCCCTACCATCAAAAAAATAGAAAAGGAGACAGCTAAAAACAAAAGCAAACAGTTTCTCCAGCAAACCAGAATCCCAGATGGACACTCAGCCATTAGCCTAGCAGAAAGGTTAAAGGTTAACACAGGAGGCGAACAGGTGGATGAGTGACACTGTCGTGTACACGTAGCTGTAGACACACAGCCTATACTGCTCTTAAAGTGACACACACACCATTTGCTAACGTTATACTAAATGGTAGGTGGGTTACATGAGCACACACACACACACACAGTGTAGTTTATATGATCAATATTTCATCTCAGAGACTTGCCTATTGTATTGTCTCTGAGCCAAAGTAGTAGCTAATACTACAGCTATCAGGTAAACTTTAATGAGAACAAAAATCACAATATGTTCTGATCGATGTGTTATTCTGTTGAAATTGTTATGCTTGCGTTTGATTGTTTGCATGGCTGTAATTTAATTGATTCAATATTAAATGTGTTGATTAAAGAAAATTCATCATAAAAAATGATCTTGGAAACTTGGAAAAAGACAAAGGTTTCCATAGCACCTAAGATTACAACACTTTTGAAAAAGAGAGTTACCAAAAGTGTACCTTCATCAGTTAACTTAAACAATAATGTTGACTTAAAAGTCAGTTAGTCTGTATGATTTATTTATTATTATCCATTATTATTTCTGACATCTAAAATCATACTTGACCATGTTTGTGTAAAATCCATTAAAATTAGTTCCTTCCATTTGAAGATATGGGGAGGCTGGAAGTTTTAGGAAGATCTCCTCGTGAAGAAGAAGGAGTGGCTGGGGGAGCACCTCCTCCAAAACCAAAGAAGGAGTTAATGATCAATGACACCGCCTCCTTGGGAAACGAGGTGGAGTCCCGGAAAGAGGAGGCCTTGGGGAACCATTATGCTCGGTTATTTTCTAATATAAGAGTACTGCTTCATACGGGTGTTGTGAAAAAAAATCACGGTCTGCAACATCAACTCTTGAAGTCATGGACCAACCAACTCTACAACCAACTACATTTTATGTATGAATTGTGCTATATAAATAAAGATGTATTATTATTATTATTATTTACGCCATTGGTTCTATTTGGACCAATGGAGAATGCAAATCCTGAACCAATGACGTAAATGGTCCAACTTTTCAGTAATTTCTTTACAAGGCAGTACTCTCTTATATTAGAAAACAGCTGAGCGTGACGGTTCCCCTTTAAGTCCAGCCTGGCATTAGTGAAGCTTGATCAAGATTGGGATAGGACTGGATAAGCTTTGCTTCTTCCTATTCCTTTTCAGACTTATTATCATTATTATTATTTTGTTCTTTATTATTGTTGTATTTGTTTGTTTGAAATAAAGTTTATAAAAAAAAAAATTAAAAAAAAGAGATGGATGACATGGCTGAGGTGAGCAAGGCATTTGAAATGCAGAACAGTTCATGCAGTTAGAGCAAATTCATTCATTTCATTCAAATTCATCATTTATGGATAACAAATCATCATTCTTCCGCCAAGCAATGTAGTTCTTCAGCGACATATAGCAGAATGGTTGTCAAGCAACGCACAGACCGGTTTGTTTGGCGCCGTAATACTGATGTAATGCGGTCACAGGTGTGTGTTTAGGTGAGTATTTTACAACGGCTTACAACGGATACAACGATCAGCGTGACAAGATGGATCGATGGCTTAAGACACCAACAGGCAAGGTGCAACAACTTGATGCAAGTGGTTCAGCGAGCATCGCTGTTGAGTCCCAGGATGATGGTTTGCCGCAAAACGAGAACCCTCAAAGTTGTGACACTCGACATGAACATGGTAAATCCAGTGCTATGGTAAATCCGCTATTTAACTGTCATTTAATTAGGCTGTAATGCGTAATACTGTTGAAGTAGGTTTATCTATTATTTTTGTGAATATTTGGGGAGTTAGGTGGTCCGTGAGTTTTTTTAAGTGTTTTTTTTAAAGGTTTGAGAAACACTGAGTTAGAGGGAGGCCTTCAGGAAGGAGAGGTCTGAGCACAGGATGCACAGGAAGGCCTTCAATGTTGAGAAGGACATGACGTTCAGTGACAGGGAGGTCTTCCGGCTGGAAGTGACCGAGATGGCCATGCTGAGGAAGGCCTACTTGAAGGTGAAGAGAGGCCTTCCTCAACGAGACTAAACAACATCAATACCCTGCGCATGTCCCAGAACAAAAACCCCAGCACCGTCAATACCAACAAAACAACATCCATCACTGTGACTCTGTTTGGCCTCGCAACTGTACATGTTTCATCAAAGTGCCATATGGACACAGAATGGATGACAATTCAGGAAAGCTTGAGTTCAGACACGGGTCAGATTCGGTCTGGCCCTGCAAGGACAAGCAGGGGCACTGTGACTGCAGATGCCTGTCGATGTTATACCCAGGCTTTATGTTTCAGCGGTACCATCTGATTTTCTTTCCTTGGCTTCATTCATTGCCGTTATTAACATTGGCATACAGTGCAACATGTCCGAAGTGCCTCCGTTAAACATGGTTACATTTTACAGTAATTCATGTTAAACCTTACAGTCTGTGTGGAGTGCGTGTGGTTGGTGTCTGGTTTAAGCAGCCTCACTTGGCCCGACTCAGACTGATTAGACTCTGGGGGCTGGGTGAGGCTGCACACCTGTGGTGCTTTGAGTAATCAAGGCCCACAGGTTAAACCAGCCATCACCACACACACTCAGGAGGAGCGCTGACATGTCAGCCATTACCACCTGCTCTGCTTGTAAAACTTTTTCATCTCGACAATAAACCATTTTTCATAACAACTACCTGTGTCCTGCAGGTCGAAGGAGCCCATGTAGCTACACTCTGTATAGCACAGAGTTACTATCTGTATTCCTCTGTTTAGTATACAATAGAAAGTCTACAATCTACAAAAGTATATTTCATTCATAATACATAGGGGTGTCCTGGACTAAGATTTTACATGGTCGAATCTGATTCAACTGTTCGTCGAATCATATATTCTATATTTTATAATATATGCGGCTCAATGAATTTAGTTTTGACTTTTTCATGGTTTAAATGCTTGAAAATAATCAATTGGCTTTCAGGGTCTCCCACAGCTGTGCGCAGTGCCTCCACTAAATGACCGACCGCCAAACAAATTATCTTTACAAGAAATTCACTTTTCACAATATGACGACAAGGTGTGTGTTCGTTCATGTCAGCATCTGCATTCAATTTGACAGAAAATATAGGCTACTACTAGCCTAATATACTATAATATAGACTAATATAATATACCATAATTAATATAATACATCTATGAAATCAAACAGTGGCCAGTCTAAACATTATTTCCTACCTGTTCCTCTACCCGTCTCTCATGATCAGCGGAAACTTCATCCGGAAGCAGCCGGGCCGTAGCGAGAGCCACCAGGTGAACCAGGTGCTCCTGAAATATGAAATAAAAGATGTATTACACCAGATAAAACGAAGTAAAAGACAATAGGCCTAAAGTAATCAAATAACACATAATTGAAATAAATACAAAGAAGTACAATAAGAGATTAACAAAAAGACACAAATAATGAAATTACATTAATAAGGGTAGAATTGAATCCATTCACCGTAGTAGTGACGGCACAGCTTCTCTCTAGACGATGGCCATCTCCATTGTGTTCTCTTCTCTGGGTGTAGTCACGGGAAGGTGGAGGTACCCGGTGGGAAGGCATGACGGAGAGACCTGTATATTTATTGGTCACCGCTGCCTCGACCGGGGCCATGACGCCGGGTAGAAGCCGGGAGGGGTCTGTCAGAGCCGGCGTGTCGTTCACACATGAGGGAAAGAAGACATCGTTTTAGTTCGGGTCATAGATTTTGAGCTGCGAAAAACACACGTTACGGTTGTGTAACCACAGTTTTTCCATGTCACTGTACCAGTGTCATAGTATATATACTGTGTGTATATAAATATATATGTATAACCAAGTATATACGATTAGGATGTTTTTTTGGGGGGAAAAATACAACAAATTACCCACAGATTTTTTATCTGGGATTAAAAAATGCCATCATACATCTTTAAATGCGTGAGATGTGCCTGTGAGGGGCATGAGGTGTGCATGAGAGGTAGGTGTGTGTGTGTGTGTGGTGTGTTGTCGAGCTGTTGGGGGATCTGCCTCCTAGAGGGGCCCGTGGACTTTAGCGTAGGCGTCAAAACCCGAGGTCTCTCTCCGCCGCGTGTAGCTCTTGCTCATCCCGGCTGTGATCACTAAACTCAGCAAAATAGTTCAATTGAACCATTACCTTATTTTTAGCTGGAGGCGAAATACAGAGTAGAACAAAATCGAACACGCCACACAAATCACGAAAGTACAGGCTTAGTTCTACCCACGAGCCCGGTACTCTGTTCCCCGGGTACATGTATGGGGGAAAGGGTTTTATCAGTCAATTCAAATCAGCGGTAACAGTTATTATGAGAGCGCCCTACGGACTCGGGGCTCGGAAAGAGACTCGAGCCGTTCCCCGGCCTGGCCTTAGGTGGCCGGTTTGATAATCGGTAGTCGGCGGAGGGAGTCTAAAGTGTCCGCTCTCCCGACCGGTGGGTCCTCTTCAGGAGTGACCGCACTACACAATGTCCCGCGGGAGCGGCATCGGGTCCTCCCGAGAAGCGCTTACAGAAGATAAAAGTCTGACTGACCCACCAAGAAGAATAGGGACGAAGGGTGACGACGGAGGATAGGTTTTATTTCAAAGAGGTTCAATACGATACAGTTATCTATGTTAATGCCGTCGCTGATGGAAAGGTTGCAGCCACTCTGCTTTGTTGAAGCGTCACGCGGTATCGCTGGAGATAGAGCGCCGAACCCCCAGGCGCGGCCGCTTTATATGCTTTCTATGTTGCGGATATGCAAACAAGCGGTTTATCCTTACGTGGTCGCTTCCTATAATGTGACTGGAAAGTTGTATACTTTTTTTATCTGCAGTTAGCTGTCGGCGTGACCTTGTGGTTTTGCCAGCGTGCGTCACTCTAATGCATGAGGCTGAACACCTGTTCTTGCCGTTAATGTCTCTCCAGCGCTCAGCGCATGACATTATCTCCTCCGCTGCAGACGGGATAAGCTTAATGGCGGCTTAACGCAAAACATGCAACGCTGTTAATGCATGACATGGAACACTGCTATAGCGTGTTTACTCTTAACCTTTTACGTTCCCTTAAACCCCTGTCCTCACAAGATCATTCTCTCTTTTCCCAGCTATGTCCTCCAAACCTCAGTTCTTTGTTACTAGCAGGTAACATCTAAACTCAATGTCCTCACAATCCAGGCTATTGTGAGGCCCATAGGGAGGCCCATGGGATATATTAGGCAGCAAGTGAACAGTCAGTTCTTGAAGTTGATGTGTTGGAAGCAGGAAAAATGGGCAAGTGTAAGGATCTGAGCGACTGGTGTGTGATGGCTAGATGACAGAGCATCTCCAAAACGACAGGTCTTGTGGGGTGTTCCTGGTATGTGGTGGTTAGTACCGACCAAAAGTGGTCCAAGGAAGGACAACTGGTGACAGGGTCATGGGCACTCAAGGCTCATTGATGCACGCGGGGAACGAAGGTTAGCCCGTTTGGTCCGATCCCACAGAAGAGCTACCGTAGCACAAATTACTGAAAAAGTGAATGCTGGCTCTGATAGAAAGGTGTCAGAACACACTGCAGACTGGTCAGATGGAGCAATGGAAGGTGGTCTGGTCTGATGAATCACGTTTTCTTTTACATCATGTGGACGGCCGGGCGCGTGTGCGTCATTTACCTGGGGAAGAGATGGCACCAGGATGCACTATGAGAAGAAGGCAAGCCGGCGGAGGAAGTGTGATCCTCTGGGAATTCATGTGACGTCATTCATGGCATTCATGTGGATGTTACTTTGACACTGTGAGAGTGTGGGTGGCTGGTTTAAGCAGCCTCACCTGGCCGAGTCAGACTCGTTAGACTCGGGGGCTGGGTGAGGCTGCACGCCTGTGGGCCAATCTGTAATCAGGCCCACAGGCTTAAACCAGCCACCCTTACAGACACTCGAGGCTGAGCCCTGTCCGGACATTATACCATCTGCTCATTCATTCTACCTTCATCTGTACAATAAACCGGTTCCAACATCGCCCTGAGTCCTGTCGTCGGGGAGAGGCCCCTGTAGCCACCATTTTGTGCTAAGATGGTGGCTGTGACAAGGGAATACGTCACACGTGTGTATAGATGACTTCTCGATTGTTGATTGTTGAATGTGATATTGTAAGTTCTGATATTGTAAGTCGATTTGAATAAAAGCGTCTGCCAAATGCCGTAATGTATAACAATTTTCGTCAACACAAAGCTTGGTAAGAATAACGATCCTGCAATTAGTT
>OMKN01067869.1:0-10784 GCA_900302345.1 Melanonus zugmayeri
ATGATGGAGGGCTATGATAGAGGGCTATGATAGAGGGCTATGATGGAGGGCTATGATAGAGGGCTATGATAGAGGGCTATGATGGAGGGCTATGATGGAGGGCTATGATGGAGGGCTATGATAGAGGGCTATGATGGAGGGCTATGATGGAGGGCTATGATAGAGGGCTATGATAGAGGGCTATGATAGAGGGCTATGATCGAGGGCGATGATCGAGGGCTATGATCGAGGGCGTCCGTGGTCCGGTCGCATGTGTCAAAACAAATTGATTCATATTATATATTATATATTCATATCTCCCCTTTTTGGTTTTGTTAGATCTACCAGACAGGGATGTCCAGCCTCACCCGTTAACTTCACTTTAGCACTCGAGCCCCTCGCCTGTGCCATTAGGACTAACCAGAATATAACGGGGATCACACTTTTTCAATCATGATTTTAAAGCTAACCTTTATGCAGATTATATCTTATTGACATTGTCCAGACCGGATCATTCAATTCCACATCTTCTTAAACTTGTCAGTGATTTGGGCCTGTTTTCTGGGTACAAACTGGTCTAAGAGGAAGGCTATCTCTTTAAATGGTCTTACAGGCCCCAGACACCTGACCTAACCCTGTTGTATGGAAGTCAAAGGGGATGCGATATGTCAGAGTTAATATCACTTCTCCAATTGATGATGTCAGAGATGATTTAAATAGATGGAGAAACGTACCGTTATCATTGTGGGGGGGGCAAAAGTACTTCAAATGAATGTGGTCCCTATTATTCTCTCTCTATTAGCCTTCCCTTTCTCTGCTTTCCCACTAAAATGTCTCAGAAATGGTTCAATGAGATTAACTAAATGTTGACACTGTTCCTATGGGAGATTCAGCCTAAAAATAAGATCTGTCCCTAGGAACAAAGGCGGGTTAGGGATACCAGGTCTGTATTTATATTACTTAGCTTATAACGATGTATACCCAATATCCTGGGCCTATGAGAAAGATTCTGCAGATGTACATAACTGGAGATGGCTGGAACAGAAGATTGTTTCTGAAAATAGCAAAGATGCTTCCCTAGCTTCCTTCTGGTATCACCCCACATATGATAAGTGCATCAGAAATCCTTTAATTTTGTTTTCATGTGAAGTGGCTAAAGCATTACATTAACGTCTTAACATCAGTGGTGTAACCATGCCCTCTTGTCCCATATGGACCCATTATCTTCATCTGGTGGGAAACCTCTTTTAATGACACAGGGCAACATAAGAACATAAGGGTCAGTTACTGAATAATGGAGATGTTATCCATTTTCAGGAACTTAAGTTAAATTTTGGTTTAAATAATTCAAACTTCTTCCAGTATTTACAGATGAAGTCTATTTTGCACAATTACACACTTAATAATATTGCTTTAGATAATAATAAAACTATCGATATTAAATTAAAAGATGCAGCCTCTGGCAGAGGTAGTGTCTCCAAACTCTATAGATGACTATGTTACAGCTTTGTTGAATGTAATGCATCCATAAAGCTTTGTATCTCTCACAACAGAACAGTGTGAAGCTACTGATTTGCTCAAATAGGAGGTATAAAAGTTATACAAATTAAGATTTTGATTAGGTCTACATCACCTCACACAAACAAGAAAAAGAAAATGAATCGTAATGCATCAGATATGTGCTGCCCAGAGGTAAGATCATTTTGGTTAAATGTAAAAGATTATTTGTGTACATTATTTGAAATAAATGTCCCATTATGTCCAACAGTGGGTCTACTGGGAAGTAAGATAGACGGAGTAAGCTCAAAAGAACTACAACACTTGATTGGTTTAGCCTTTCTTTTAGTGAAACGAACAATACTTTTTAATTGGAAGGTGAGGAAATTAAATTGTTTTAGTAGAGACGGCTGTAAAAGATGATTTGGATCTGGTATCTATGGATCAAG
This sequence comes from Melanonus zugmayeri, assembly GCA_900302345.1. Lineage (NCBI taxonomy): Eukaryota > Metazoa > Chordata > Actinopteri > Gadiformes > Melanonidae > Melanonus > Melanonus zugmayeri. Next base: position 1,926 of record OMKN01067869.1, read on the forward strand.
CAGTGAGGCCGGGCACCTGACGTGTTGTTTTCAAGCCGGTGGGGAGTCTAGTGTCTGTTCCAGGGAACCAGGCCGTCCCCGACGTCTGTTCTGTGTGTGTGTCAGTGGCCGTGTGGTCTGTGGACGACATGTCTCTGCTTCCAACCGCTACGCGAGGGTGGAGCCGGGATATCTCGTTTCCGCGAGTCACCATCTTGTTTGTGTGAGGTCATTTGTGGCCGGAGGCTGTACAGCAGAGCAGCGCTGAGCCCCTTCAGCCAATAGAGTCCATTCCACTGTCTGACAGAGGTTTGAGACTGGCTGTCATAGTGAAAGCTGTCAATCACCCCTTTTTATATTGTCAAATAACGAATTAAAGGCGAACTTGCCGTAGAAATGGGCGCTTGAACGTACATCAGCGCGGTGATAGCTGCCGAAAACAACAGAAACCATCTTTGGAATTATTTTATTTTTTTGTTTGTTTTCTTTGAGATTTTAGTTTGGCTCATGTCCGTTAACATGGAGGGGCGGGACTTATGACCTGTACTGCACCTGGCCACCAGAGGGCAATCAAGGTGTTTTGACTTCACTTTTGAGGAGCTGTCATGGCGTCCATCTTTTACAGTCAATGGTGTGTGTGTGTGTGTGTGGGATGGGGGTGGGTAGGGGGTCTGTACATTGTTATTGTCTATTGTTTTTGTTGTATTGTAATTATGGGAGAAAAAAAATAAGCGTAGCTTTGCCATCAGTCGACTTAGGGTGTAGTTGATGATACCGCAGGAAAGCGCTGTTGCATTCTCACACTCTGGACATTACCCACAATCCTGTGCAACAATCATAATTTCACATTGTTCACAAACATTTTTTATGACACCCACCCCCCCCATCCAGTACCTGAACTATGCGGCTGAGATGGCAGTCGGCAGCCAGCTCCAGGCCCTGCTTCTCCGCCCAGGCCTCGATGTGGCTGAGCTGCTGGCGCAGGATGGCGCCCCAGTAGTGGGAGCACAGGCCGGAGTCAGCCTCCGTCACCAGCTTGTTGAACAGCCACATGTTGATGAAGTGGAAGAGCTGCGAGAACAGCTGGATGGTGAGGGCCGCGTTGACACGGCAACGCCGCAGCAGCGACATGGCGCCCGTCAGCGTGTGCAAGACGTCCTCTGCGGAGAGGGGGAGAGAGGAAGAGATGTTCGGACGTTAGAGTTGCGTAGTTATACTGATGGAGGAATGAGGCGGGAAGGACATTATGTTCAAGAGAAAGGTATTAGCGAGTAGGAACAGTAGGAATAAGAGAAGGAGCAGAATGAGCGCACACCTATCTTGGGTCTCTGTGGGTTGTGCTCCTCAGGGTCGTCTAGGAAGGCTGGCATGTAGTTGTTCAGGTCGGCCTGGAGACAGTGCACCAGATACCTGCACAGAAACGACACATGATGACCTTTGACCTATGCACATTCTGCATTACTGCACGAGTAAAATGTGTATCAACGTGTGCACCGAGATACATCTCATGCAGAACACGCTGTAGGCTCTTTCCTCCCTCACCCCCAACGTGAACAATGGGGGAACCGCGCTTTCATTCAAGTCACCAACAGCACGGTGCATGTTCAGAGGAGCAGGCGCTGAGGCCCGCTAGCATGACAGGTTCATATGTGGTTCTCATTAACCGCTGCTGTTGCTCTGGGATACAGGAGGTAGGCTGGCCACTGCGTTGTACCACCATGTACCACCCCCCCCTCTTCAGGAGGGTGTCAGAGGAAGACATGTCAGCAGTGTGTTGGAGCTCCCTTATACTGGACCAGACGCTCTATCTCTCATGTAAGGGGTGTGAGGGCATGTTTCATGAGCACTCTCTCACACTTATCACACTATATATCATATCTCTATGTGAGACATGTGATGGGTGGGGGGGCAGGACGTCCTGCCATGTGATGGGTGGGGGAGCTTCGGTTCCCCTCTTATATACATTCACATCACATTGTACAGGAGTACATGCACTTTACTCCTCTGGGATTCCCCTCGGTCAGCAACCATACTGGTATCGTGTCTCTACTCAGTAATAGATGTGGTCTCTACTCAGTAATAGATGTGGTCTCTACTCAGTAATAGATGTGGTCTCTACTCAGTAATAGATGTGGTCTCTACTCAGTAATAGATGTGGTCTCTACTCAGTAATAGATGTGGTCTCTACTCAGTAATAGATGTGGTCTCTACTCAGTAATAGATGTGGTCTCTACTCAGTAATAGATGTGGTCTCTACTCAGTAATAGATGTGGTCTCTACTCAGTAATAGATGTGGTCTCTACTCAGTAATAGATGTGGTCTCTACTCAGGAATAGATGTGGTCTCTACTCAGTAATAGATGTGGTCTCTACTCAGTAATAGATATGATCTCTACTCACTTGAAGGCCATCTGCACCAAGTGAGCCAGGATGTCCTGGCCATCCAGCGTGATGCGACTCAGGTCCTTGTCCTGTTTGGCGAAGTTCAGGAGCTCCGAGGCGTTGGCCATCCAGAACGCCAGGGCCCCCGCGATGTTCTTCTGCTTCTGGAGTCGACCAATCACAGCCAGACAAACAGAAAGATGGGGAGGGGAGAATTGTTAAGAGAAGAGGCGGTCCAAGCAAATGCCAGTTTTAGGCATGTTAGGGAAATTGGGGTTTAGAGTGGCAGAAGGGTCAGTAGTTAATTTCACGGATAGACTTGTGTCCCACCCAACTCTTCAGAAGCCCTACCATGACTAGTTCAATCAAGACCAGTGACTAGATATAGAGGTGAAACTCATTATCCTATTAATTTTCTTTGGTATTTTTGGTGCAGCCTAAATGTGCATAAGCCCATGTAAGGGGTCTAGTGTTATCATTTATTTTCCCGCAGCTCGTAGCTGTTAATGTGTGACTGGGTCCCCAGACACTGGTTCACCCTGCACACCCCCCCAACCTAAAGCCAGGTTGGTCCATAGCAAACCAGGTCTGTGGTCTTCAGGAGCTCGTAGCTCAGTGAAGACCTGAGGAGCTACGTGGTTAAGAGGATCCACCCCACTGGTGCGGAAAACAACTCGCAGGACAAAATTAACGTATTAATTAGTATTAATTAAATTAATTAGTATTGCACCTCGTACAAGTGGTTGCACATGGGTTAGGATCTGTGTGTATGAGGCCTCCCCGTCCACACTTGTCTGTCCCAATATAAATGAAACCAAACAAAAGCAGGTATCAATGACTTTGTGCAGAAGAGCCAGTAAAAGGAAAAACCGCTGAATGCATCCAAAATGAAAAAAATTAAAAATAACCCCCCCCCCCAAAATTAAAATAGTCAACGGTCCAAAAAAAACAAACCAAACGGAGAAGGAGTGGGAATCCTTATCTGCATTCTTGCTAGTCAGAGGAAGTAGTAGATGATGTTATGGACGCCCTGAGTCACAAACAATGTTTAACCAAGTGACGAAACAGTGACATGAACCTCAGGGACGACTCCATCACCGCATATCACAGTTACTTCAATCTCGCCGTCTCATTGGCTGAAATTGGTGCCAGGTCATGCAATCATTTGGCTTTAATTTGAGCCAATGAGAAACACTGCAGGTATTTGCATAACGTCCCTGTGGTTTGATTGGATGTTTGGTCACTTTTTAAATCATTTCACAGAATAAATGGGCAGGTTTAGCTTGTTTTAGTACCGGGCAGGTCCAGGCAGCTGAATGAAATTAGTTTGATAGATTATTATATGCGTTGGTGATAATGGTGTAGCTTCAGCTGTAGGAGGAGGAAGTATTTGGCTTTGGTTTGGTTTTGGTTTCTGTTAGAATGGAGGGAAACAAGCAGCAGCAACAAAACATGAAACAGCAACGAAGAGAGAGAGACATGGGCCAAGACGTCACACAAAGCAAAGAATGGTCAATGGAGCCACAACAGGTAGAGAATGAAACACAGAAATAGATATTGAGAGAGAGACAGGGGAATAAAGAGAGAGACAGAGAGAGAGACATAAAGGGAGAGAGACACAGAGAGGGAGAGGGAGAGAGAGAGGGCTGTAGGCTGTAGCAGCGGTAGCATGGTGTTGCTATCCTACCTGGTCCCCTTCAGGAATCTCCTGGATGAAGGGAGAAGAGGAAGAGGTGGAGGAGGAAGGAGGAGTGGAGGGGCACAGGAGAACACATGTCCACATGGACAGAGAGAAAACACGTCAACCGCTACGTTATGGACACACGGCTATGACATACACACACACATATATAGAGAAACACACACACACAATGGTTCTGCATATTATAAGGTCATCACTACATATTCAGATGGATTATGGGATTATGTACGTTTACATGCAGAGGGAAACCCAGTTTGGTGGGGAAACCCGGTTACAGTCATTAACGCCTGTGAGAGATGAGCATATTCTACCCCCGTTAACATGCCACTACTGTAACCGGGTTTCAGACCGTTTCAGCGGGAGGGAGGGTTCATCACATATTAATGCTGCACCCGGAAATACACGCCAACGCATAAAGATGTTCAGTGTTTACACATGAACAGACCTAAAGCATTTGAAAGACATCAGATATTCACGGTTTTTAATATGTTTAGATCTAACATGAATGTTTTAATCCAACGTGAAATATGTCTCCTCATCCTCATGGGTCCAAAGGTGCATCGAAAAGTGAGGAAACCGGGTTAGGGTTTCCCCTAATGAGGGTTTCCCCTCCGCATGTAAATGTACTGCATGTGTGCAGTGCTCAGCAAGACTACAGGGACGAGGGTTGAGAGGCACCCGTGGGTGGCTTCCCAAGAGATTGGTGCAGGTGTTTGTTAGCTGTGCTTGGTTAATTTCCACCATTTCAAAAGGCAATTAATTGCCTCTTATATACAATAAGAGGCAATTAATTACTAAAAAATTAATTACTAATTTCCATTTCTACAATTTCACTTCCCTAGAATTAACACCATACTCACACACAAAACAGGGACACGTGAATTTAGGTTTAGACGTATAAAGACCAGAAATGAATGGAAAGAACAGAAGACCTCAACGCTCGCACTACTGAAGGAATGTGAAAAACAGAAGAAATTAAATGACCCCAAAAGGACCCGATTTCTACGTGAACGACACCCTTCTCCCGCCTACGCCCCTACACCCTACGCCATGTTTAACAGCATTTCAGTGGTGAGGAGACGTGTAGTCAAAGCTGGGAGCAATTATTCAATCAGTGTCCCCCCGTCCACTCCCCAAACAGCCCCTCTAGCCCAGCTGTAGCCCAGTGGTTTCTACTACTAGACTGAGCCCAGTGGTTTCTACTGGTTCTACTCTGACTGGTTAGTTTGAGCCTGAGTGTTTTCCCTCCGTGTACTGGAAAATAACACGAGCAGATCCTTTCTTTTCAAGACTTTCTTGCTGTATCTTTCATATGTTGTCGTGGGCGTGGACACATCGAGCCTGCTGTGTGTGTGTGTGTGTGTGTGTGTGTGTATGAGGGCAATGGACTACAGCTATCTGCCAGCTGAACATATAAAACCCAACGGCTAGGAAGAAATGGCATTTGAGTTTTATTGTGTTTCTGCGGGCGAGGCCTTTGGCAGCAGATGGACGCATGCACACACACACACGCACACACACACACACACACACACACACACACACACACACACACGTGTGAAGCGTGTCAAACAATGAGCTGGTGGAACAGAAAGCGTCGCCTAAAGGAACTCGCAAGCACTCGTGAGCAACTTTCCAATCACAACACACACGTTTCCCAGGAACGCCCCCCCACCGTAGTCCACCAGTCACCTCCAACCCGGCCCCAACACACCCAACTAACCCAACACCCCCAACTAACCCAAAGCCTTTTAATCAGGGTTAGGGTTAGGGCTAGGGTTTTCTAAAAGGAGACGTATCCTGGGTCGGCAAGCGAGGCACACATGGAATACGGGGATTTACTACCCACTCATCCACAAACAAACATGTTGACGGGAGAGTGAGGTTAGAATAAGTAGAAAAGGTTGCACCCACCTGAATGACTCCTTCCATCATGCTCACCATCTTGTTGACGATAGATATGACCTTGTGCGTCCTCTCGGAGGGGGACAGGTCGGGCCGGTAGTGGGGCGCCAGGATGTAGCGGCAGGCCATGTAGAGGACGTAGGTGGGGGACAGCTTGAAGTGCACCGTGGAGCTGTTGGTGTAGTTGATGATGGCCGACAGGAACGCGTCCTCCGCTGGACGGGGGGGCAGAGACGATGAATAAGTATCCAACCATGTACCAACGTGTCTGTGTACGATCTTAGCCTATCAGCGGTCAGGAGGTTCACCAGGTGCATTGTGGGAATGGAGCCCATCACCGTGTAGCTGCAATCAGCTGGCAAACCCCCCCCCCCACCTCACACTAGCACAAATAAACCCAAAATACTGGGGCGCAAAGTACACACATCATGGAATAAATAGCACAATCATCTGTAACTATTGAATATCTAAAGTACAATTATCCTATTGGACCTTTTACACCATGTTTGCCCTCAATGTGCCGTTCATGAGTGTGTGTGTGTGTGGGTGTGTGTGTGTATGTGGTGTGTGAAGGGCTCGGGGGCAGATTAGCGCTCAATACTTTCCTGCTGTCGATTCACTTGTTTGTTTTTACACAATTGAAACACACACACACACACACACACACAGACTGACACCTATCACATGCATATCTTAAAATACCTTCATGTTAGTTCCAACTAAGAGGGAACCCAGCAGGGTCTCAAGACGATTCGTTTTGAGACCCTGCTGGGTCACCTGAGACTCACCTGGTCTCAGGTGCGTTGATGCTGATCATTGATCACCGTTATTTATTTTGCAGTTGTAGTTTATTTTTTTAAGTATTAAGTATTAAGTATAAAGAGGCTGTGTTTCTCACTACTTACAGTTGTCCCTGAACTCGATGCTGGCGGGCAGCATGAGCTCTGGGGCCGGCCCGTCCTGGGACCTGCATGGAGACAGAGGCAGGCGGTGAGGAGGAGGAGGAGGCAGGCGGTACAGCTGGAGGAGCGCGTGTGGTTGTGTGTTGGACGGCAGAGGAGTGTGTGTGGCGGCTCGTGGCGATCCACCGGCTCCCGGTTGGTGCTGCCGTCCTTTTAAATGAGTGTGTGACCTCACACTGAGGAGCAGGAAGATGCCCATATATAGGAATACAAGTATCTCTCTTGAGATAGAGATGAAGAGAGATGGTGGATGTGTGTATTATTGATGAAAGAGCTGTGTATAGAGCATGGAGTCTCCAGTTCACAAGGCCTGACTGGCGATCGGGTAACGACGCACGTGTGTTTATGTACGTGTGATCATGTCAGCTCATACGGAAATACTTTCACAATGGTCAAAAAAAAAATGTAGGGAGGTTGTGTTACGTGATCTGCTCGTCTGCCCGTGGGTCTGTGTCAGTGAGCTTCGTACCTGCTGTCCTGCTGTTCTCCTCTGATCATGGGCTTCACCATCCCCCGCTCACTGCCGTTGGTCTCCAGCCGACCTGAGCTCTGCACACACACACACAGAACACATTCAATGTACACACGGACGACAAGACTCATCTTTTAAAGCTTCACCAAACGTGAAAACATCTCAAGTGTCGTCACAGAGACATACATTTAAACACACTATAAATGGAGGCTTAAACCTGCACTATCTAACTTCTCTACTCCAGGGTTCTCCACAAATATAGTGGCGCTGTGCCATCCTACTCAAAATGGAGCCACGCAGACATTTAGTTGACGACGTCGTCATCCCCCCCCTATTTGAATAACGCTTCAAAAATCAAAACTACAATATCACAAGTCAGCGCCGTGTGGAGGAAGTCGTGGCTTTTGGATCCACACTCGGTTACAGCAGAGCTTCGATGTAAAGCGGGATTTGAACGGGTACGTGAACGGGCAAAAGGTGGTTTGTACATTGTGCAGCACTAGTGCTATTCAGGAGAATGTGAAGAAGAAACACTATTCTGGAGGCAGGGTCGCTAGAAAGGAAAACTTTTTTTTAACCTAATTACCAGCCTGTATTCAAGCCACTAGAGGATATATATCTATAATGTAGTACAACTCCAGCCACTAGAGGTTATATATCTATAATGTAGTACAACTCAAGCCACTAGAGGTTATATATCTATAATGTAGTACAACTCCAGCCACTAGAGGCCGCTAGAGGGAACACATACATATCACAGGTTTAAGGAAGAAGAGGAAGTGCTGAAACATAAAGGTGTGCTACCTTGCTCGTAGGCAGAGCGGCACCGCTGTGGACGTCCCCGTGGAGATCGAACGTGGTCTCTGGGACGCTCCTGTTGAGACACGAGACAGGCTTCAGCTACAGGACATACGGGAAGAATGGCACTGATGTTCTGCACAGCAGGTTTATCATTAGTTAGACACACACACACACACACACACACATCAGGGCTCTCACAATTACACCAATGAACAGGGCTCTTTGCAGCAATGCCCTCAAGGCAGGTTAGTTAACACTGATCATTGATTGGTTATTCCTGATGGCTGAGGGGAGTTAAGAGCAAACATACGATTGGATGAGATGAGGACTATCAGCACGATATGAAAGAGCTGAGGAAGGACTAGACCAGGTTCAACCAGCGTTTGACTGGACGTTGCATTTGTTCCATCCAGGACTGGGACCAGTCAGTGGTCATTGGGAACTGGGGACTCAGGAAACCAGTGAAGCTGAAAGAGGACGGGATCAGCTGAAAGAGGATGGGATCTGCTGAAAGACAGGATCAGCTGAAAGAGGACGGGATCTGCTGAAAGAGGACAGGATCAGCTGAAAGAGGACGGGATCTGCTGAAAGAGGATGGGATCAGCTGAAAGCAGGTTTTGAAGATACAAGTGGACTCCAGGACCAACAGGGGCTCAA